>JANBOJ010000048.1:0-73657 GCA_027574685.1 Coemansia erecta | reverse complement strand
TGGGCAACCGGGCGACATGCCAAATATGAACATGCCCATGTTTGTCGCCACATGCACGTCTGTCCTATTTACCTTGCATGATTTGCAGATACCGTTCTTATTCAACACATAAGTGGTTTCAACTTATCTCATATCCATGTAATTATATTTACATTGTCTATTCCAGCTTCAAATAAAAAAAGCAAACTGGGCCGCTTTTGAATTCTACATCTGTAATTGGAGGATGCGTTTATCTTGATAATGTTGCAATGTGGCAAATATGCCGATGCATTCACTGGCTCCAAAAGCTATCTTGAATTTTTAATGCAAGTACTCGCTTGTCGTTGAGAAAGCGCGACAAGGCTGGTTTCGTTTTTTATAGTACGAATGTCAGCCTGAGCATGCATATTACAGTCGGTCTGTCTGTTATTGAGGGTGCTAGTTGTCCTTGGTACATGGATAAAGGCATTGCTTTTGAACAAGAAAGGGTAGGTAGTGGTGTTGACCAGAGACATGGAAGGATTACCATATTTTATCATCTTACTAACCGGGCTATAATGCTGTCAGTAAATAACATTGCACTAAAGCCTTTGAACAGTGCGATTTGTTACGGTTTAAAGATGCCTACTAAGCTGTATTGAATATGAGTAAAAGAGACACTGCTCAGATGTATAACTAATGTAACCAAGAGACTGTGAGTAACTTTCAAATATTTTAACGGTCCATTGCTATATCCCGGAGTCACTCGCAAGAGACAAGAGAAACACGAGTTACGCACGAGTAAATATTAATAAAGCGTGTAGATAGAAAGAAAAAAAACAAAAACGAAATAGATATAGAAAGTCTTACATGTCAGCAACGTCGCCTAGACCGAGTCCGAGCTCGACAGCGCAGCCTCAACCTGACGATTCTCGTCCTCCTCGTCATCGGACAGCTCAGTGTTAGCAAACAGCACCTGGCGGTCGACCACAGGTGCATCATCCTCAGCAAGGTCTCTCCCAGCAAACGCCTCCTCGTCCAAAAAGTGGTTAAACCCAGCCTCAACCTCATCATACTCATCATACCCATCCAGCCCGTCGCCAAACACGCGCGCCGCCGCCTCCCCATTAGCCACCCTCTGGTACCTAAACCTGCTCCCACCGTCGGCCCGCACAGCCCGGCGGTCGCGCCCATCCATGGTCAGCTGGCCGCCCCACCTCGGCGGATGCTCGTACGACCAGCGCTGCACGGCATAGGGCAGGTAGGGCGCGGCGCGGTCGACGGACCAGAGCACGGCGTCGCGGGCCGCACGGCCAACGGCGCGCCCGGTGGCCAGGGCGCCGAAGAACACGGGCGCCAGCCGCTGCGCCACGCGCGACTCGTCGGCGGCCTGCAGGTGCCGCAGCGCCGGCGCGGCCACCGCCGAGCCGACGTCCTCCAGGCGGAGGTAGGGGAAGCGCGCGCGCCACACGTGGTAGGCCACGTAGGCCAGGCTGAGGAAGAAGACGGCCAGGAACAGGGACCAGAGCAGCGCCATGGCGCTGGCCTTGCCCGGACACCACACCTCCTTGGGCCTGTCCAGCACCAGGCCGCCGTGGCAGATGGACTGCGGGATGCGGCGGTAGGCCGACTCGATCGTAAAGTAGTCGCGCTGCCCGGCCGTGCAGTTCGTGCGCGGCGCCTGCATGCCCTCGATCAGGACGCAGCGCGCGCCCGTCGGGTCGCGCACAAAGTTGTGGTTGCACTCGTAGTCGCGCGCCGTGCACTCGCACGTGTCCGCCAGGTAGCGCGTCGGCTGGAACTCGTCGCCGACGAAGCACATGGCCGCGGGCTTGCGCCGGTAGTAGTGCACGCGCCGGCCCAGCAGGCAGCCGTCGTCGGCGATGGGCGCCGGCGTGAACAGCTCGAAGTCGCTCTCTGCGGGCTTGGCGCTGCCGGAGGACGGCGGCGAGACGCAGGCACGCGGCTGGGCGCCGGTGAAGTCCAGGCTGACCAGGATGCCGTGGTCGGCGGCGGCGTCGCGGTGGCCGAGCAGCAGGAAGCGGCGGCTGGTGGCGTCGGGCGTGGTGGCCAGGCGGTCGACGCGCATGGCGCGGGCGTCGGCGGGCAGCGGCAGCGTCAGCCACGAGCGGCCCTGGTCCAGCGAGTACTCGACGGACGCCACGGGCCGCAGGCGGTCGGCCACGACGATGAGCGCGCCGTGGTCGCCGAACGCGTGCCACATGGCGCCGCGCCTGACCATGCGCCACTCGGCGCCGCCGTCGGCCGACAGGAACGTGTCGCTGACGCCGAGCCGGCCCAGCGCGCCGCCCACGGTGCCCACGCCCATGGCCAGGCCGGGCGCGCCCGCGGCCGAGTATATGTTCTCGGGGTCCGACACCTCCGTGTACCCGTGCAGGTGCAGGGCGCAGGCGCCCGACGCCGGCGCCGTCACGTGGCAGGGCAGCCGGTCGCCGGCCACGCGCAGGAAGTGCCAGCGCGCGCCGCCGTCGGCGGTCACCACGGTCTGCAGCCGCTTGGCCGCGCCCGCCCGCGCCACGTCGCCGGCGTTGGCCACCACGTTGGCCAGCGCCGCGCCCTCGAGCCCGCGCAGCCGCTCAAAGTCCACCAGGCCGGCGTCGTCGCGGTTGACGTGCGCCAGCGCCCGCGCGTAGTACGTGCCGTTCGAGTTGGACGCGTACAGCGAGCCCCACTCGGCGCCCGGCGCGCTGCTCGTGGTCACGTGCAGCATCACGCCGCCGCCGGGCATCTGGCGGGAGCGGCCGCGGCTGTCCTGGTACGCGAAGCCCTCGGGCGGCTCGAGCACGGTGTACGCGGCGTCGACCGTGGCCAGGTTGCCCGGGAAGCGCGCGGCGGCGGCGGCGCGGCCGTCGAGCGACACGAGCATGCGCAGGGCGCGGCCGCCGTCGGCCGCCTGCGCCACGAGCAGGAAGCCGCCGGCCAGCGTGAAGTCCGTGGCGTTGCGCGCCAGCACGTGCGCCGGCGCGCCGGCGGCGAACCAGGCGGTGCTGACGGCGACGGAGCCGCCGTCGCCGGGCGCCTCGGCGTGGCGCAGGCAGGCGACGGCGCGCGCGTCGACGGGCGTCGGCCGGTCGGTCTTGAGGAACACGCAGCCGGCGGGGCCCAGGGGCGCGGCCAGCACGTGCCAGTGGGCGCCGTGGTCGCGCGACACGAAGGCCTCGACCTGGCAGTCGCGGGCGTCGACGCGGCCGCGGCACGCCTCGTTGGGCTGGCCCAGGAAGATGAGCCAGTCGGGGTTGTCCGGGTGGAAGCGCAGCGCCGCGCCCAGCGACGCGTGCGCCGGCGCCGTCGGCAGCTGCAGCCGGCGCAGCGTGCGCGCCTCGTCGTCGGTGTAGAACGCCAGCGAGCCGCGCGCCGGCACCAGGTACGCGTGCGCGTCAAAGTACGGCTGGCGCACGACGCTGGCCACCGGCGGCAGCGCCTCGGCCTCCGCGCCGCCGCCGCCGCCGCCCGCCCTGAGCGGCGCCCACGTGGCGCCCTCGTCGAAGCTGGCCAGCACGCCGCCGGCGCCGGTGCGCACAAGCACGTGCCGCGACGCGCCGAAGTACTGCACGTCGGCCACGGCGGCGTCCAGCACGTGCGCCGCCGCGTGCACGCCGCCGGCCAGCCCGCACACGCGGTCGACGGGCTGCGCCCAGTCGGGCTGGGCCGGGTCGGCGGCGCACTGCGAGCGCGCGATGCGGCGGTAGCCCGAGCGGCCGCGGTACGTGGTGCCGGCGCGGCAGCCGCGCGGCGCGTCGGGGTCGGGCCCGTCGAGCGCGCAGCGGCCGTAGTCGTCGCGCCAGAAGCCCTCGGCGCACTCGTAGTCGGCCAGCGAGCACGCGCACGTGCGCTCGGCCGTGCGCGGCGGCGCGAACTCGTCGCCGACGAAGCACGCGGCCTGCGGCTTGCGGCGCCAGTACGCCGTCTCGCGGCCCAGCGAGCACACGGGCGCGCGGCGGCCGCCGGCGTCGACGCCGTGGCGCGGCGTCCACAGCTCGAAGTCGCTGCGCGCGTGGTCGCGCTCGTCGACGGCGCACCGGCGCGCGAACAGCCGCGAGAAGTCGACGGCCACGACGACCGTCGCGTCGCCGTCGACGCCGTCGGCGCCCACGGCGCGCGCCAGCAGCAGCACGCCCGGGCCGCCGCCGTCGCCGCCGCCGGCGCCCAGCAGCTGCTCGACCACCACGCGCGCGCCGGCCTCGACGATGCGGTGCGCCTGCCACGTGCGGCCGCCGTCGGCCGAGAACGCCAGCGAGTCGGTCGGCGCGCCGTCGGCCGCCAGCGCCAGCACGCCGCCGTGGTCGGCGAACGCGTGCATGGCCGGCGCGCCGCGCGCCTCGGCCCACGAGCGGCCGCCGTCGCGGCTCAGGTACGTGCGCGCCTCGTCGAAGCGCCCCAGGTGCGCGCCGACCGTGCCGACGCCGACGAGCACGCCGGGCGCCGCGCGCGCGCCGTACAGCGCGCCGCCGGCCAGCGCCGCGCGGCCGAACAGGTGCAGCGAGCAGCCGGCGCAGTCGACGGGCGCGCCGCTGGCGTCGTGCGTCGGCGGCGCGAGCGCCTGCCACGTGCGGCCGCCGTCCCAGCTGGCCGCCGTGCGCAGCTGCTTGTGCACGTGCGCGCCGCCGCGGCCCAGCGCCTCGGCGTTGGCCACGCGGTTGGCCAGCAGCGCGCCGCGCACGCCGGCCACGCGCTCGACGTCGACGGCGCCCAGGCGGTTGCGGTTGGTGTGCTGCAGCACGCGGTGGAAGTGCGTGCCGTTGCTGTTGCTGGCGAAGAGCGTGCCCCAGCCGCGGCCCCAGCCGCTGCCGCCGCCGCCCGCGCTGGACGCGCCCTCGACGTCCACCAGCAGCGCGTCGTCGGAGCCGTCGGAGCCGTCGGAGCCGCCGCCGGCGCCGCCGCCCGGCAGCACCGTGAAGCCCTCGGCGGCAATCTGCGTGCCCGGCGGGAACCGCGCCGCGTGCAGCGCGCGCCCGTCGTCGGACACCAGCAGCGTCAGCGCCGCGCCCTCGGCGGCCGCCGCCACCACGAAGCGGCCCTGCACGAAGAAGTTGACCAGCGCGCCGGCCGCGGGCAGCGCCAGCACGTGCGCGGCCGCGGCGTCGTCGAACGGCCGCGTGAACACGTGCAGCTCGACCGGGTTGGCCGCGTCCGGCGCCTCGCGCGCCATCTGGCGGTCCTGCTCGTCGCCGCCGCCGCCCGTGCGCCGGTAGCGCGAGCACACCACCGCCGGCCCGCCCAGCGTGGCGGCCAGCGCGCGCGGCGCAAACAGGCACTTGGTCGCGTGCGTCGTCAGCCGCGTCCACCGCGCGCCGTGGTCGGCCGTGGTCCAGATCTCCGTGTGGCAGCCCGGGCACGCCGTGCCGCCGACCCACACGAGCTGGTCGGCGCTGGCCGCGCTGAAGTCCAGCAGCGGCCGCACGTGCAGCCCGTTGGCCGGCGCCGGCAGGCTCTTCATCACGTGCCACGAGGCGCCGCGGTCCGCCGTGTACGCCAGCTGCCCGGCGTCGGTGTACACGTACGCGCGCGCCGGGTGGTGCGGGTTGGCCGCCAGGTACACCGGCAGCCCGACGCCCCGCGTGGCCGTGGCGGCCGCCAGGTCGACGGGCTGCCACTGCGCGCCCTCGTCGTGCGACCGGAACAGCTCCTGCGCCGTCGTCATCATCAGGTACGACGTCGAGTTGGCGAACGCCAGCACGTGCGGGTCGCCGCGCACGACCATCGTGTGGTGCGTCACCTTGCCCAGGTCGGACGCGTCGTCGTCGCCGTGCGAGCCGCCGCCGCCTGGCGCCTGCACGCGCGGGCACGGCTTCTCGACGGGCCTGTCCAGGGCGCCGTCGCCGCCGGCGCCGTCGCTGCGCACGCACGTGTCGCCGGGGATGAGCCGGTACCCCGACGACGCCAGGAAGCGGTCGCCGGCGCGCAGGCACTCGCCGTGCGGGACGACCTCGCTGCCGGCCAGCTCGCACCGGCCGCCGCCGGCGGGCGCGTAGTTGTAGTCGCACTCGAAGTCGTGCGCCGTGCACGCGCAGTCGGCCAGCCGTGGCGCCAGCACCTGCGCCAGCCGCATCGCGCACTGGGCGCCGGGCCGCCGCCGCACGTGCTCGGCGCGGTGGCCCAGGACGCAGTCGTTGTCCTCGTGCGCCGCCAGCACGAACGCCTCGGCGTCGCTGCCGGCGCGCGGGTCGCTGGCGTCGACCGCGCACTGCCGCGGCCACACGGCGCCAAAGTCCACGGCCACCAGCGCCTGCTCGCCGTCGTGCGCCGCGCCGTGCGCCACGCCGGCCGCCAGCACCACGGCGCCCAGGCCCTCGTCGTCGCCGAACAGCGCCGACACGCGCACCTTCGCGTCCAGCCGCGCCTGCAGCCACGTGCCGCCGGCGTCCAGCGAGTAGCGCACCACGTCGGTCGCCTCGCCCGCGTCTGCCGCCAGCACGAGCACGGCGCCCGAGTCGGCCACGTGCACGTGGTGCGCGCCGCGCGCCGCCATCTGCCACGCCAGCCCGCCGTCGCGGCTGAGGAACGTGTCGCACTCGGCCCACGGCAGCAGCCTGGGCCCGACGCTGCCCACGGCCAGGACGACGCCCGCCGCCGCCGCGCCGCCCAGCACGTGCCCGCGCATCCTGGGCGACGTCATCAGGTGCACGTGCAGCGCGCACTCGCCCGTCTGCCACGCGTCGTCCGAGCACCCGTACGCCTTGCCGTCGATGTCGGCCGCGGGCGCGCGCAGGAAGCGCCAGCGCGCGCCGTCGTTGAACGAGATGCGCGAGCGCAGCTCGAACTGCTCGCGCCGCAGGATGCGCTCGATGCCGTGGCTGATGCGGCCCCAGTTGCTGACCTGGTTGGCCACCACCACGCCCTCGATGCCGTGCACGCGCGCCACGTCCACCAGCCCGCTGGCCGAGCGGTGCGTGTGCGCCAGCGCCTGCGTGTAGTACGTGCCGTTCGAGTTCGAGCGGAACAGCGAGCCGACCGCCGCGTCCGACGCCGCCGTCACCACGTCGACGAACACCGCGTGCGCCGACGACTCGAGGATCGTGTACGCGTCCTCCTCGCCGCCCGCGGGCAGCGGCAGGTGCGACTCGGCCCACGTGTGCCCGTCCATCGACACGAACAGGTCCATCTCGTCCGAGTGCGCGTGGCTGATGGCCGCCAGCAGGTACTTGCGCAGCACGCTGATGGCCACCACGCCGCCGCCCGCCCGGTCGCCGCCCATGCCGTCGTTGCCTGCGCCAAAGCGCACCGTCCGCTGCGTGCTGAAGAAGTCCTCGGACACCACCAGCTCGAGCGCACGCCGCACAAGCTGCCCGTCCAGCAGCGCCGCCAGGTCGTCTGCCAGGCCGCGCTTGCGCTCGCCCGTCTCTGCCCGCACAGACACGCCGTCGCCGCCGTCGTCGCCGCCGCCGGCCACGCCTGCGCCGTTGCTGCCCTCCACAAGCACGCGCCGGTGCAGCTTCGCCGCCGTCGTCGTCGCCTGCATCGCCGCCGTTGCGTTGGCCATCACGTGCTCCCGCATGGCGCGCCTGGTCTTCCCTGCCTCGGCCGTCTTCTCGACAATCTCGAGGCAGAAGATCGCCTCCTCGGCCATCGCCTCAAACTCCTTCGTCTGCCGCGCCCACAGACACTTGACCACGGCCCTGTCCCTGCCCGGCAGCAGCGGCGTGACGCCCGAGCCGGACCGGTCGCCGGCCCTGTGGTCCTTGACGGCCTGCGCAAACCCGTCGCGCACATACGCCGGCTCGTCGTGGCACACCAGCCTGGGGAACGGCCACCACCCGCTCTTCTCCTCGACGCACCGCTCGCCCGTGTACATGATCCACCCCGTGCGCTCGGCGTGGAACGCCAGCGGCCGCTCGCCCGACGTCGTCGGCGGCAGCTCCGTGCTGAACGCCGCCCACGTGGCGCCCTCGTCGCGCGTCACCCAGTGCTGCGTGTCCTCGGACAGCGCGTACGCCACCTGCGGCTCGTACGGGTGCACGTACAGCCGCGACACCTGGCCCGGCGGGACGGAATCGACTGAGCCCCATGTCGCTCCCGAGTCGCTGCTGCGGTGCAGCACCCCGTTGGCCCGATCGATTGCGAGCATCGACGTGCGGCTTTTAAAGTACACGAGCTTGGACACCGACTCTTTGAAGTATGTGTGGTGCACCGTCGGCTGCTTCGCCGACGCACCAACCGCCGGCTGGCTGAGCGCTGCGAGAAGCGCCAGCACGCCTAGTAGCCTCATTGTTGAATTGTAGCGTTCTTCTCTCTCTTCTCTTGTGGTAGTGTTGCTAGGTGTAGGGCTCTAATTGCTGCAAGCAGAAATAAAATGAAGAAACAAAAAGTACAGATTGGATAGCTGGAACAAGAAAAATATGCCTGCGTGGTTGATAAATACGTAGCAGAAAGGCAGCAGCGAAAAGGAAACGATGGAACATTCAAAGAGAACGCTGGCGCATACAATCAGGCTTTGTAAAGAGCCGTCTCAAAAGCCGCAGATTAGATTCCCCGCTCTTCGGATTTGCTGACGTCGTCAATCGTTAATGCCAAAAGATTGGAGCAGCAGGTACGCAGAAAACGTTTTGTAGCTGTCATTCTAGCTTTTCTCAACTCAAGTCACTCTCAGAACAAAAAAAAAACAAAAATTACAGATAGGAAACCATGGCCACCTCTGCTCCCGATACTGGCGCGCACATCTACATCATCACTGGCGCCAGCGGCGGTCTGGGCCGCGGAATCGCCCAGACGTTGAGCAAGCGTGCGACCGAGCAGCACCCGCTGAGCCTTGTCCTGGTGGGCCGCAACAGCGAGCGTCTTGCATCGACTGAGGCTGCAGTCAAGGGCCCTCATGTGCAGACGCACGTTGTGAGCGGAGTCGACCTATCCCTTGCACAGGACACGGCATCGCACATAATGGACGCGCTGGCATCCGCCCTGGAGCAGACCAGTGGCCGCAGCGCTCCAGCCCTTGTCGCTCTGATAAACTGCGCCGGCACCATCAGCGACCTGAGCAAATCCATCGGCGACTACGCCGACCAGGAGATCCTCGCCTACACGCAGGTCAACTTTGTGTCCTACGCCTCGCTCACCACTGCGTTCCTCAAAGACATTGCGCGCTATGGCGCAGCCCGCATCTGCGTCGTCAACATCTCGTCGCTGCTTGCCGTCGAGGCCTTCCCCAACTGGGGCCTGTACGCCGCCATCAAGGCTGCCAGAGACCAGTACCTCAAGGTGGCTGCCAAGGAGCACAGCGGCTGCGCAAACGTCAAGTTCCTGAATTATGCGCCCGGCCCGCTGGACAACGACATGCAGGCCGACGTCAGACGCCAGATCAAAGACCCTGAGCAGAACAAGCTGTACACGGACATGCATCTCCAGAAGAAGCTGGTCAAGGTCGGAGATACCTCGCGTGTCATGTGCGACCTGCTGGACGGCTGGGACTTTGAAAGCGGCGCCCACATCGATTACTTTGACGTCGTGCCGGCTTAGTTCTGGGAATCATGTGGCTTACCACCCCCCCTTCCCTTCTTTCTCTCCACAAAGCAGGAGGAATGCACGCATTGACGCCGTCATCGTCTGCGCGTGCGTGCGCGTATGTGCGTGCGTGCGTGCCTGCCTTTTTTCGGCTCTTTTATGAAGTATTGTCCTGGTGCCAAATTTCCTCTTTCTCTCTTTAATAGCCAAATTTCCTTCAATTGCATTTCTCTTCTTTCTTACCTGTACTCTAAATGAACACAGACATGGACCTCAGCCAGTAAAGTATCGAACTCAGCGAGCGCTCAAGCTTCGAATGCAAGAGAAATGCAGCGAAATTCCGACTGACAGCGTATTCCTCTACCTCTACCTCTTTTCTTTATAACATTTAGGCTGCGCCAGCGGCAGGTCGGCGCACTCTCGCGCGCCCTGGGCCATTTCGTGGCGCTAAAGTCCTCCTCGGAGGGCTGGCAGTCGGTCGATGGGCCGAACCCAGCTGCGCTTCCGGGCAGCGACATCGACGTACACACCAGCCGCAAGACACTCAAACCCTCGCTCGAAGTCTACCGCCTGACCGCCGCCATCCCGCTGGACACAGAAACGACCCGCGACACACAAGGGCCGTTCTCGTCGTACCTCTCCGAGCTGCGCGACTGGCAGGCCGTGCTCGAGTGCCCTGGCATCCGCAGTCGCTGGAACTACTTTCTCGAATCATGCACGTCGCTCGAGATGCTCGACAGCACCACAAGCATCACACACGCTAAGATGCGCAAGCCCGTGGCCGGGTGCACAAAGGAGTTTGCACATGGCAGGGATCTTTTGATGGTCGAAACGTCTCTGGTCGACCCGACGACTGCGGTGTATGTGGCAGCCTCGCTGCCCACGACAGAGGATGATCCGGCGTATATGCGCGAGAATGCTGGGACAAAGAGGGCCAGGTCAGAGATCTGGGCATGGTGCGTCGAGATTGTTACGCCGATGGCACCAGATCCGGTGTTGCTGCGACGGTCGCCTGGCGCAGCTAGACAGAGGGCGAAAAAACCGGCGGTCTGTGTGCAAGTCACGTGTTTTCTACATCTTGAGCTTGGATCATGGCGCTCGTACGACCATGAGGCGTGTCGCGCTGCCGCAAACCTGATCCCGGCCCTCGTAGCACATCTCCGGCTACATGGCGCGCCGCCGCGGTTGGCTCGAATAGGCCCAGCCATATCAATCGACCGTCGCGACTGGCAGAAGCCCTCCGGGCTCGACGACCGGCCAATCTGGGAGATTGCCTGCTCGCTAACCGACCAGCAGGGAAGCACAGGCACAGCTAGCAGCGCTCAGGAGCAGCCAATCGTTGCACGTATTCTTGCGATGCCTGCAGCGACCGGGGACACAGACACGGCGCTTTCGTCGTATTTATCCAGCTCGCTCGAGCGGAAGCAGGGCGAAAGCGCTGCGGCTCTGGGCACGCACGGCGGCGGGATCGTCAGGGATGGCGAGGCTGTCAGTCTAGCAGCCACCAGGGCGTGGGTTGGCAACGGGATCATCGAGTTTGTCGTCGATGCCTCGCGGTGGATGGCCGAGGGCCACGTTGTCGAGATCTCGGCGCTCGTCGATGGCCTGGTGGGCACACGGCTTCGCGAGGCTATCTTCCGTGCACAGGAGGCAGCACCGGAGCTATTTACCGCCAAGCAGCGCGAGGCGATAAACTCGGCCCAGACCGAGGGCGAGCTCTGTGCCCTGCTCGTCCGCTGTCTCTCGATTGCCTCGCTAAAGGGAAACCGCAGGCGATACCTCGTGCGTGTGGTTGTGCCGCCGCCTGCCCTTGCCATTGGCGCCGACGATGGCGAAGTTGACGATGGCGCATCGCTTGAAGAGCCAATCCTTGCCAACGACCGCGTGCGAGGCGTGCGTATCACCGTGCGTAGGAGCGATAGCGATGAACACGCGCTGTTTGATTCGCCTGCCGCTGCACCCGGAACACTGCTGGTCAATCGCCAACCTGCCGAGATTGTGCCCTTCTCGCTTGACCCGACAGAACATCGACCGGCTGCACCGGCTATTGCCAGCCCGCCTAGACTCGCGACACCGGTGGCTCGCAGAGACCGCCCAGCAAGCGTCCATAACCCACCGAAGCAAAGATCCGCCAGTGTACGCAGCTCTCGGCTCCAGACACCAGTAGACCTCCCGCTGCTTACTGTTTCCGATAGCAATACCGTTGCTGCGGCACCTGTGGCTCTGTCGGAAGACGAGCCGCTTGATGTTCCACTCTCGCGACTGCGCCGTATACAGCAGTTGAGTGCAGAAGCGTGGACGGGAATCGGCACCACCGACGGGTGTGTTCTGGCGCGCAACGATCCGACTGTTGAAAAGACAGGCGGCCACTACGTTGTGCGGCTCGAGGCCACAGTCGAAGGCTGGACTGTGTTTGATGTTCTGGGCGCAATCCTGCAGACACCGCGCACGGGTCTGTGGGATACCCTAGAGACGATAAGTTATGACGGACCGACGACAGCGACCATACAGTGTTCGACAAAGGGGACGTGGGCAACGCAGGCACGTTCTGCAAGGGTCTGCAGAACGTGGGTGACTGATGGCCGCCGCCGTGTCGAGATTGCCGAAAGCACAGTGGAAGGCAGCACAAAGGATGGCGCTGTCAACGCCGATGTTCGGCTGGCTGCCTGGGTTCTCGAGACAGCAACGGTCGACGGCGACCTTTCCAAAGACGGGCGTGCACGCAGCGCATCTGTTGCCACAATGATGACAGACATGGCTGCAGATGTTGAGGCAGCCACCCAGCGCAAGCGCCAGCATGCCGTGCGTATCACGCGCTATCTCGAGTACAATCCTGGAGGATGGCTGGACAGCGCCGACACAAGTGTAGGCGCGGCCATTCGCAAGCTAGGCGCGGCCACGCTGGCCAAGGACGCCGTGCTCGATGACACGCGGATTGTCCGTTCGACGCTGGAGACAACCGGTCCGTCGCCGAGCCTCGTCTGGGCACGCAATGTGCATGTTGTCGAATGTGCCAGCATCGAGAACGGACTGCAGCTGCGCTACAGGCTCAAGAGCAGCGAGAGGCATGGTGCTGCCGTCGAGCTGCGTATCGAACACCGTGTCTGGGCACGCCTTGGCGGAGCGTCGTCTGTCGAGGTTTCGGTTGAGCCTTGGACGGCCGAGTGCACGCTGGCATGCTTTGTCGATCCTGACGCCGACCCGCATGCCACGCGTGTGCGCATCAGGCATCCTCACGACATCTTGCTGCCACGCGCCGATGTCATGGGCACCGCTTGGCCGACTGTCAGCATCACTGTGGTCCGTGGTCAGGCAAGCGAACAGTCGTCGCCGGCAGTTGTTGAGCGACCGCTGTGGTCTGTGCCACCGCGAGTTGCAGTGAACACGGTGCGCACGCGCATTCGCTATCTCCGGCGGAGCGACTCTGACGACAGCGCGTTGTACTCTCGCTGCACTTCAGTCTCGACAAGGGATGTTTCCAGGATGCTGCGTCCAAGCGACCATGTGGTTATCGACGATACTACAAGCTTCCACGGCGGCGCCAGAGACGAGGCAAGCAGTGCGACGACCGCTGCAAGGTCGTTTAGAAGGGACAGTCTGGCCTCGGTGGCCGTTCTCGGGTACTCTGCGCCGGAAACTGCAAACTCGTCAACCACAACGCTAGTCTCTGCTGAGGATTTTGTCGACATTGCAGCCCACACTTTTGCCAGCATTCGCCATGATATTAGCTCAGATCCAACGCGACACAAGTGGCATGAGCTGCGTGGCAGGCTGCAGCGCCAGTGGGCCCACCGCCACACTGACTCGGTCGACGTGTTTGAAAGACAGATTGACACGGTGCACGGCGAGGTCCCTGTGACTGCGGCGATGGCTGTGCTGCAGCGGACAGAGATGGAGCGCATGGCCGAGCTATTGATATACAACAGCGACGGCATGGACGTTGCCAGTGCGCTGTTTGGGTCCCGACGCACGCTCGAGACCATGGCCACAGGCACGACAATCGAGCATGTCGAGATGCAAGTGCCCTTTCTGTGCGACCGCAGGGATGCACTGACCGTGCGTCGGGCCGAGCTGGCGCCCTTTATGCCGGCCCGCCAGCGCATGCGCATGTGGCAGACCGGCGTATCGTCCTGCGGCCGGCGGGGCGACTACGACCACCCGGTATTGACGATTATCGAGGCCAGCGTGCCGCGGTCGCAGCCACTGCGCTCGGCCATCCGCGCACATGTGCCTCTCCTAGCAATCCGCGTCGAGCCCATCGACGGGTTCGAGCGCATCGCCAGCGGCAATACGGCGCTGCAGCACCCGGCCTGCCGCGTGTTTGTTGCGTGCTGCGTGGATCTGGGCGGGAGCATGCCGCTGGCGCTCCGGCGCTCGTGGTCTGCCAGGGTTCCTGAACAGATTATCGCTCGCATGCGCCAGATTCTGGCTGACAGGCCTCCGCTGCCGCATCTGCTAGCGCCGCTTAGTGCCGGTCGGCTGGCAGGTTCGGGGCAGGCTGTTGCCGTTGAAGGCGTGATGGCGTCTGTCGACGGCCGTGATTTGCTCTTCTGTCGATCGCTGGACCGACAGTTGATCGTCAGGGAGCAGCACCAGCAAGCCTTGCAACAGGCTGACGGCGTATATTCGGTCTCCGTGCGGTGCTCACCGTCAGCCCCGTCACTGTCAGCAGTAGCAGAAGCAGCAGCTGGACAATCCAACAGCGGGAATAATAACAGCAATATCAGCGATGTCAGCAATGCTGTTGGGCTTCCGGTTGTTGCCGATATCCACGTGCCCGACGAGTGGCTCCAACAGATGCAGCAGCAGATGCAGCAGCAGCTTGTTCCCACGAGCAAGCAGGGCTTATCTGTGGCCATTGAAATATCAACGTCACTGTCCTCGGGCATTTTGCCGCCTCTCACGCCCGTCTCTGCTATCGCGTGTGGCGAGTGGCTAAGCAGCCTTATCGACCCGTACTCACGAGTCAGTCGGCTAGCCGCCTACGTCTTCCAAGACAGCAGCAACGGTGGCTTGCTACTGCGACTGGCGCTTGTGCAGCCGCAGGGGGAGAGCAATAGTGGCGATGGTGATGATGACGACGCCGATGCTGATGGTAATTTGGACGATTGTGTGTTTATGGTGACGATAAGCAGAACCGCACCCATTGCTGGTGCTGCACCGGGTGTGACAATCAACGGCCAGCCAATGCGCACGCATCCGATTGACCTGCCATCCGGATCCCGCGCCTTGCGGTATGTCGAGACCAGCGATGGTCGGCAGATCGATGCGTGCACGCGGTGTGCAGCCCTGGGCTGCCAGAATGCCGACGATCTGGACTACTTCTCGGACGACCTCAGCGACGACGAGAACCCGTGCCCGCTGCCCGACGAGGGTCGCCCACCGAGCGCTCTCTCGTCAGTGATGGCCGCATCAACGGCAGAGGCAGCCCTCGTTGGAAACACCCTTGGCGCCGCACTTGCCAATGGCAAGCCCCTGCTTCCCGATGCCCTCTCGCTGCGGTCCGTGAGCTCGGCCAAGCTCAGCTGCTCTGCGCCGCCAGCCTCGCAGACAATTTCAAATGCTTTGCGGCAACGGCGGCCAATAATGCTGCCCGGCGCTGAAGTCACCTCCGCGTTCACGGACCAGCAGCCGGCGCAGACTTCGCCGGCAGCGTCGCGCGAGTCCGCAGACATAGAGCTGCCGGATAATTCCTGCGGATATATGGTTCCGAGACGGGCTGCTCTGATTCTCACAAAGGTGCTGGCGCTTGCGGTGTTTATGCCGGTGCGGCGGCTGGTGATTGGGCGGCAGCGGCGGATGACGGTTGGGAAATATCTGGAAATGGCAGCGCTGCTTTCCGACAGACATCGGAGTTCTCCCGGGGCTGTGCGCAAATCGACCCTGTGCCTGCTCCTGCTGGCCATCACCGCCGTGGCATGCGTGGCCTTGGGGTATCGCCTCGGAAGAGGAGTATTTTGAAGCGCTGTTGACGGAAATTAGGCAGGCACAAAGAAGCACTTTTTTATCCCCCCAAAAATAAATATAAGATTTCTCGTTTGTGATTGGCCACGGGGCACAGGTTGCTTATCGCCGCGCGCCAAGACAGCGAGGGCAAGCATGAAGAAAAACCAGTCGCAAAATTTTTTACTCCTTTGCGGTATTGGCCAAACTGCAAGTATATTAGCAACATCAGGCCACCCCAGGGGACTCGTTTTCTCCTTTTCCCTCGCCCATAGAGGAAAAAATCACTACACTGTTTCTTTTACACTTTTAAACTTTTGCCAAACCTAATTCACAATGTCGCTTAGCAGATTGCCGCAGGTTGCGTTGCGCCGCCTCATGCCAGCAATCTCGGCGGTGCCCAAGAGCCTGGACGACGACCAGCTCAAGAAGATCCTCGAGCCGCAGCAGCCGGCGTCGAGCAAGCTGACGCTGCCGACAAAGTCCGAGCTGGGCACATCCAGCACACAGGGCATTGCCTCGCTGCTGAACAAGATGTCTGCTGCCAACAGCGGTAGCTCGACAGCCGGCGCGTCCGGGCTGCCTCCTGCACTGGGTCGCCTGCTGATGAACCTGTCCGGCTCGCAGGGCATGCTGACATCGCAGGAGCTGGCCCTATTGCGCGAGGCCGATAGCAGCGAGCTCTTGCTCGAGACGCCCGAGCCGGCCAGCCCGGCATCCGAGCACCTGTTCCTGACCAGCGACCACGAGTCCGTCGGTGCATTGGACACTGCTAGCGTCGACGCGCTCACCTCCGCGCTGCGCAAAACCACCACATCATCGGCCAAATCCGCACATTCACCGGCTGCCATTCTTGAAGAGCACAACGATATCGAGGCCGAGTTTTCGGATGATCATGCCGACACGGCGGATATGTCGGCGGCCGAGAGGCGCCGGGAGCAGAACCGGAGGGCGCAGAAGAAG
This sequence comes from Coemansia erecta, assembly GCA_027574685.1. Taxonomy (NCBI): domain Eukaryota; kingdom Fungi; phylum Kickxellomycota; class Kickxellomycetes; order Kickxellales; family Kickxellaceae; genus Coemansia; species Coemansia erecta. Next base: position 57,337 of record JANBOJ010000048.1, on the reverse strand, counting down.
TTCCGCCAGAAGGACAAGGTGCGTCAGAAGGAGGTCAAGTGGCGCGCGGCGCAGTACGAGGATCTCGTCGAGAGCAACAAGAGATTTAAGCGCGACATTGATAGTGTTACAAAGGAGCGCGATCTGTACCGCCAGATCCTCGAGCAGAACGGAATCAAGATTGGCGAGGACCTCAAGATCTCGTCCGACCTTGCTACCTCCACCTCGTCGTCTTCCGAGCCCAAGTCCAAGTCGCTCGAGAAGCTTGGCGAGGCTGTTGGGTCGAAGCGGTCGGCGTCTCTGGCCTCGTCGGTGACTGCGACCAGCCCGATGATTACGCCCTCGGCGTCGATGATGATTCCCGGGATGGACCAGATCGCCCAGGATACTTTCGGGACTCTCGGGGTTCCCCATGGCACGGCCGTGTCGATGAACGAGCTGATCAGCAGCCTGATGTACGGCGGCGGAGTCAGGGCCGACCCGATGTTCGGCGCCAAGGATACACTGTCTGCACACACCGTTGTCGAGCCCACTTCGATGGGATTCGCTGGTGTCGGCTCGTCCTTCAACACTGCTATCCAGCAGTCGCAGTCGCAGCAGCAGCCTCCTGCTGCGTGGTACGATATGGCAATGATGAACAGTACATCGGTCGGGTCCGACCCGTTGCTAGTCGAGTCGCCTCTGATTATTGATCAGCATCAGTTGGACACGCAGTTTGCCTTGCAGCACCAGCAGCAGGGCTTGGTTGATCCGATGGCGTTCATTGACGAGCTGCTGGCATCTCCGGCGTTCTCGACGTCGTCGCCCACCATGCCTTTCACTGACGCAGCCATGGCACTACCAATGACATCGTCCTCGCTTGTGCGTAAGCGCTCGTTCGACGAGACACTCTAACTTCTTATACCCTCAGCATCGCCAACTGTTTGTTTCTCTTGCCACACTCCCCTTCACACCACCACCACCACACCCATCCTCGTGTTTATATCCGTTTTCATATCCTCTATATAATATTTACATAATCATCTTCGGTACTTGGAAATTGCTGCATTATTAAAAGCCGTTGTAAACATTAAAAATCGTATCATCATTTCCCTGGGTAGGGTGATGTGCCAGACTTTGAGCATCCGCGCCTGCCTCGGTCCCTGCTTGCGGCATCTGGTTGTTGCGCAACCGATTGGCCTCGTTGCGCATTCTGGCCTGTTCCTGGCGACGCTTCTTGCTCACCCCGCGGGGCTGTCTCTTGACGACCTTTTGGCCACGCGAGTTAATGACAAACTCTCTATCACGCCCATGCAGATTGTAGTACAGCCCGCATGCGTTGCAGACCATCGCCGAGGTGATCTTGTGCCGCCGCCAGGAAGGCGTCTCGGTGACACTACAGACAGAACACCTGTTCTCCGTCCCTCTTACCCGCCGTACTCCGCGGTCCTCGATTGCCACCGCTGCTGCCGCTGCTGATGTACTGATATATGACCCGGGTGGAACTGCGCCTCCGCCATACAGCGGAGTGGTACCAAACCCTATGGGAATGGCGGACACTGCTGCCGCCGAGTGTGGAGCAAGCATGTCGTGGTCAAATGTTGGAAACCCCTGGCCTGGGAAATGAAGTGGCGGAGGTGGTGGTGCGGGCTGGTGATGATGCTGTTGTTGTTGCTGGGGATGCAGGAAATACGATTGCGGCTGCGACGGTTGTTGCGACGGTGGTTGTGGAATTGGCTGAGCAGGCGAGTAATTGTACGGCGTTGCGTAAAAATTTTCTGGCTGATAAATTAGCTCTTGCATGGGTGGGGCCGACGTAGCGCCTGGCTGCAGAAAGTGTGCGGACTGTGCTGCATAGGACGCTGCCACTGTCTGATGCGGTGCTACTGGCGTTGCAACAGAGGATGCGGGAAGAACCAGGTCGGCAGGAAGCTGGAGCTGACCGAATATGTCGTCGTGAAACGTCGTTGATGCCGAGTGCGAGATGGGAAAGAGGCTGCCACTGACCGGCGCGCTGACCTGAGTCGACATTGAAAATATTGTATCGGCTATATGTTCATTCTCGATAACCGGCGTTGTATCGGTGGATGCGAACACACGCGTGTGGCTGGGCGTCTTGGCGTCAATTATTGTAAGATGGCTCGTATCGTAGAACCTCTCGCTCGTCTCATTATTGTTCTCATACTTCTTATCCCAGCTGGTGTTCGTTGAGGCATTAGGCAACTGAAGTAACATCTAACACGAATATAACTTTTAAAAAAAGTAATAATTGGAGAGAGGACACAAGGGATAGGCGTGGATATGTAATTCCAATTATTATTGTTGTTTCTTTCAAAAAGGAAAGATATGATCGAGACGCTGCTGGTGTTTTATACGAGAAGAAAATTAATGGCAGGGAGGCATTATAGAGCTGGCAACATATTCCCGACGCGGATATAAGACGTCGGCCCCATTTGGCATTTCGGTATGTACAGTGCGGTGGCAAACAACACCCGGGGTGTTAGTTTCCTTGCATATGTTCTCTACTCAAATCAAAAAAACGTGTGCACTCCTCTATATGCTTCAGTCGCAGCAGCGACGATTGTTTACCAGCATGCAGCCTATTCCTTTTTCTCTAAGCTATATTGCATATATGCAGCGTGTGCAGTACAGGGCAGCTCATGGAATAAATAAAGTTAGGTTTTGCATCACGCTCTCCTCAAAAGACGTACTCTACTTGCGCTTCTCATACACAATTTGGACAATAGGACTTGTCAAAAAGGATATATATTCCATCTCTCGGTCTTTATGGATAAGGGTCTCCGCTTGAGAAAAAAAATGTCACATCAGAAGATGTGTGTGTGTGTGTGTGTGTGTACGTTTGGATGACTTTGCTCTTTCCGAGTCCTGAGGGCAAATGAAAATATGCATTCACTTATTTTGGTTGATAGATATAGAGCTGTACTTTTTTTCCTAGTTTGAACGAGAACATATTAATAGCAGCAAGTTTGAGCTCAGGGGGTTCTCATACAGCATGCATTCTTCGGAAGGGCAATGCCTTCCTTCGTGGTCACCAGGAATATAGGAGAAGAGTGTGTACATGCAAAGCCAGGCGTGATTGATACAAAACAACAACAACAATATATAAAAAGTGATTTTTATCATAAACAAACAGTGAGCCAAAAAGTGAGAGAAATGCAACCAACAACAAAGTATAGCACGCGGCCAACTCTGTACTGGCTCTTTTCCATTTCCAACAATTTCCACAATTCTTATTAGCAAATGTACTTTTTTTGCTTGGATGTTGTGAAAGCAAAGTCGGGTCCGCGCTGTTTGAAAATTTATGCGATTCGTGATAAAATGTCGTAAAAGGAAGGTGGTCAATGTCGGGAATGCCTTCGAAGAGATGCCAAGTTTTTGCATGGAAACATTAAGCAGAATGTTTCAGGGCAGGGTTACCTACCTTGATGATTGGCCGGGACCTATGCTAGAGTTATATTCTCGGGACAGTTTAATACTAGAGCGGGGGGGGGCTATACCAGACAGGCATAATTTGCATGAAATTGCCATTCGACATGTTTTTTTGCTTATTCTCTGCCGCCTTGAGCTTAAATTTATTTTTGCACATAGACTAACGGTGCGTAACAAGAGAGCGCTGCTTGTTGGCTGACCAATGCAACAGATTTATGCTGGTACCGTCGTCATCTATTCGAAGTCACCAACGAGCAAATTATTAGGTATTCATTTTACTCTTTCTTTCATTTAATACGCTCTGCTTATCACACTATATACTTGCTGCAAGCAGCACTCATTTGCCTACATCCACATCAGCCGACATATTGAAGGCAGAGTAGACCGAGCTCACAAGGGCACTGGCAACTTTCGAAAGATGGATTGAAACGACGACAGAGATACTTTAAGGCTAAAAGCAAATGTCGACACACATACCGGCAGCACTTGCCGCAACAGTCCATATTGAGCTATTCGGTGGCTGGGACTTTGTTGCTTTTGTATACAGCGTAGCACTAATGTTACTAAACAGCATTCTATTCGTCTACGCAGCGCTGAACTATCGATACCCACCACTAAAAGCCAAGAATATGCCACTCATTGCTGCTCTCTACCTATGTATGTTGATGTGGTTTTTCGGTATTCTCGGCACAAACTTCAACTTGCCCAACACATTTGATTTCGCCACAAGCTGCATCTGGTTTGGCTCCTGGTTCCGCATTCTCCTCGGCATATTTCTCTTTATCCACATCCACGTATTGCGCCTTTATATCTATATTCGAATATTCAGCAAACTGAAAAAAGTCACATACTGGGTATACGTTATACCGACCTGTACATTCATTATTATTCTGATCGCATATGGCGTCCCTACCACGATTCTACGCAAAACGCTGACGATTGAATTTATCCCCGAACTAAAGATTTGTCGATACGGAAGGGTATTTACCGAGCTGTCTTTCTCGCTTGTCTGGATCGGATGGGCAGCAATGCTTCTGGCGACGTTTCTGGCTCGCAATATCAATACGTCGTTCAATGAGTACAAGGAGATGCTGGCAATCTGCGCAATTTCCTCGGTGGCCATCGCGTATCAAACAGTTGTACATCATGTTGTCGGTAACTATCTGATTATCCGCTGGGCGAGGGTTACGAGCACCATGTTTGAGATGTCCGCCTGCCAGGTATCACTTTTCATCCTCGTTGGGGTTCCGGCATACAATTGCCTATTCCACCGGGAGGAGTACAAGAAACGGTGGTATGCCAAGATGCGTGCCGATGGAATGACTGCCAGATACGGATTCGAGCCATCAGAGACGACTGATGGTTACAATGAGAACAGCAATAACAACATCACCAACAACCCCTCTTCGACGCTAGTATCCTCGAACGAAACCAAAAAACTATAACCCAATTTTCCTATTTTTTTATTTGCATACATCGACTACGCCCATCTTATTTCGGCTTGACAGCCTTCAGCAGCTCGTCAAACTTGTTATCGAAAGCAATATCGACCTGCTCGAGCACATTGCTGGACTGCGTGGCACGTCCGCACTCGTCGTACGCCAGAAACGACGCATGTCTGGTAACAAGGCAGGCGGCATATGCAGCCAGAAGAGTGATGTCCTCTGGCTTGATCACATCGCCGGTATGCTTCCACTTTCCTTCGCGGTACTTGCTCCCCCAGGCCAGAAACGCCGCGATGCTGCCACTCAGAATATCGCCCTGGCCGCCACACCGCCGCAGGCCGCCAGTCTCCTCGCACACAAACGTCTTCTGGCCATCGGTGATAACGTCGCTCTGGCCCTTTCTCACGATGGTGACGCCGCCTAGAGCCTCTGCAACCTTTTGCGCGGCCTCGATGGTATCCATCTCGTCGGCATTCACATTCAGGGCCTTCGCCAGGCGGCTGAACTCGGGCGCGTTCGGGGTCAGCACGGCTTCCTTGTATCCGCTGACTATGTGGGGATCCTGGCACACTAGTGCCAGAGAGTCTGCATCGAGCACAATCGGCAACCTTTTGTCCCTTGCTGCCTTTACCGCGCCCACGACGCACTCCCTGATCCTCTTGTCATTGCCCAGTCCCGACCCAACAGATACGGCATGCAGCTTGTCCAGAATACCCTCAATCTTGCCTACAACATCGCCAACCGTGCGCTTCCCTTCAAGGTTCTCGACTGACCGCAGATAGGGCGTCACGATAAGGTCGGGCGAGTAGCTTTTAATAACAGTGGCTGCATCCTTCTCGCAGACGACATATGCGATGTCCACGCCCAGGCGGAGAGCCGCGGATGCAGCAAAGTATGGCGCGCCGGTGTATTCCTCGCACCCGCCGATAGCCGCGATGCGTCCGCAGTCGCCCTTGTGTAACGAGGTGGTCAGCGGCGGAATAATCTGGGCTAGCGTCTGGAGGCGTGGCTGGAGGTTGCTCATTTTGCCGGCGACTATTGGTGCGAAGAAACTGACTGACGAGTAGTGTCTGTGTTTGACTATGCTCCGCAGAAACATGCGAATGACAAGGGGGTTAGAAATGGAAAAGTGAATGGAGCAATTCCCGTTAAAGAAAATTATTGGAGACGAAAGAAAGAGAGATAATGCTGGTTTGATCTCAGCTGTGATGTCTGCGTGTGTTTCGTCATCGCCGCATTTTTCAGATATTCTGTTCATATTAAGCTATTGCACTGACAAAATGTAACATGCTGTGTTGTCTGAGACCATTCAGGCATCGCTGTCCCGCTCAGGCCTATCATCGCCTTCGATGCTCTGGCGACGGCCGGCAAGGTTGGGCAGCTTGGAGGCCAGGCGTCTAATGCCGGCGCCAATATCGACAGTCAAGTAGTCGATGAACCTGTCGTCGACATTGTTGTCCATAAACCCTTGTTCCATGTCGTCGTCATTCGGGTCATCGTAGTCTACCAGCTCACCATCCGCCAGCCGTCCCAAAGGATTCGTGCGGTTTCCAATAAACTGGCACATCTGGTCGCCACCGCTCGAACTTTCTTCCCTCGGCCGTCTGCGGAGGATCCTGCGAATTCCGCTTATGCTGTTCCTCCGCGCGCTATTCTTCCTGCGCTGCCGCAGTATGTTGCCGCCGCGGTGATGCGCGGCAGCCACGGATGGCGAGTGGTTTATCTCGGGGATTGACGGGTGACGCGAGATCACGGGTTGCAGTGGCGGCAGCAGGTCATTCGATCTGCGTTGCGGCTGGTACACCTCAGGCACGCTCATGATCGTGTTGTGCGTGGTGGCTCTCGAGGCAATGATATTGTCGGCCGCCAGCACCAGACCGTCGGTGTCCTCCTCCTGCTGCTGCTCGCTGTCACCCTTGTGCTTCTGGGCAGCAGCCTCTGCCTTTGCCTCCTCCTCCTCGAGCTGCTCGTCGGCAATGCGAATGTTCGGCTCCGACTTGTCCCCAACGCACGCCGCCACAGCTGCAGCCTTGGCCACCGCCATATCCTCGCCATCGACGTCTTCAACAGACCCACTGATCTCGCGCGCACTCTGCGATCTCTGTGGCACCGGCGGATGCTGCTGCTGCACCCTCTCCGTTGCATTATGGAGGAGGTGTGAGTACATTGGCCCGCTGAGCGCCGTTGGTGTCTGCAGGTTGTGCGCATGCTCGGCGTACTTTGCGCGCGAGTTCATCAGCTGCAGGTGCACGTCCATCTGGTTGCGGTTTGTCTTGGGCGTCTCGTCGATGGTGATTGTGCGCGTTAGGTCTAGTGGTCCCGCGGGTCCGTACGCATCATCCTTGGGCGACTCGTCGCCGTGAGCTGTCGGCGACTCGTCCGTCGGCGTCGAGAATATCAGTCGGCTGTCGCGCTTAACATCGTCGACGTATTCGTCGTCGGGGCTGCCACTGTGGCTGTGGATCATCGGAATGTGCACGCCATGGATGCCCGTAGGCTCGCGCGAGTTGACAAACGACAGGCGGCTCGCAATGCCGTTGCGGATCGACATTGACGATATCGACCGACTGCGTGTTCTAACCACCTTGCCGATATACACCAGCGGCAACGTGATGCCGTGGACGATGACCGAGGAGAATATCAGGAAGCTGACGATGGGCACGATGATTTCGCGCGACCGGAGGTGGAAGTGCTCGGGCTCGTGCTCGATTTCCTCGAGCACAATCTCGGCAAAGAATATTGCCCCGACGCCGATTGGGCCGAACCAGCCGGCAAACATCGACTGGCGGTAGTTTCTGAACGCCGGTGTCAGCCGTGTCAGCAGAACGACCACGGGCAGGCGCCGGAGCAGCAGCACCATGATTGCTGCGACAATCAGCCGCCAGGGAGCGATCACCAGCTCGGCATTGTTGAACTGGTGCCACGGGATGATTGTGCCAAAGTATATAAAGAACGTCACGTTGATCAGGCCGTCGAGCACCTCCTGGAAGTGCGCATCCTTGGTCTCCTCGCGGAACCAGTCGTCCCACGTAAACGCATGTCCGGCGATAAAGCAGCAGAGCACGTCGTCGCTGCGGATCAGCTGGAGAATGCCGACTATAAACACCGACAGGCCGATCGAGAACGCCAGGAACGACTCCTTGTCAATAAGATCGTACGACTCTGCCCACCGCAGGAGCTTCCGGGCTACATAACCAATAACAATGCCAATCACTACGGAAAGCAGGATGTTGTAGCACCAGATCCAGTAGAACCACTTGCCGATTGCATGGCCTGTGGAGAAGCTCTCGTTCAGCAGGTACAGGGCAAAGTACAGGAATGGCAGGCCGAAGCCGTCGTTGATGCCCGACTCAGCGGACAGCGCGTCGCGCACGTTCTTGGGCACGTTTGCCTCGGCGTAGCGGCCCTTGACGACCGAGTTTGCCAGAATTGGATCGGTGGGCGCGGCGCACGAGGCGATAAGCAGGGCCTGCTTGAAGCTAATCTTAAACATCAGATGTATAATACCGGCAGTCACGAGCCACATGACAATCATTACGGGGCCGAGGAGCACGGACATTGTGCGCCATTTGCGCACGATGTAGCGCCGTGGGAGGGTGATACCGGCGGCCATCACCTGGATGGCAATGACGTAGCGGGCAAACTCCCGTGTGAAGCTGTCGATTGTGACAAAGTCCCGCGGGTCGACGACGTTGATTGCCTGCGGGCCGATGATGATGCCGAACACCATGGCCACGAGCGACTCGGACAGAAACAGCCGCTCCTTGACGAAGCCCGAGACCAGCCCGTAGATGCAGATAAATCCGCCAAGGAACGCAGGCACGATTTTGGACTGCGAAACCATTGGGGAAAGTGAGTGTACAAGTACAGAAAGAGATAAGGAATAAAAAAAAGAAAGGATGTGTAGATAGATAGAAAAGAAAAGGAAGAAGGAACGAAATAAACAACGACAACGACCCCACCTCCTGTAGAAAGAAAAAAAGATTATTCTGGATTGGGTTATATGTGCGGAGGTAAAGAGGGAAAATAGATGATGCAACGAGACAAGAAAGAACAGTGAGTGAGAGAGATTAACGCTACTTATACTCGAGTATCAAAAGAAGAAAGAAGAGCGAAGAAAAAAGTGTGTCTTCCGAATCTACATGGAATACTGAAGAGAAGGAGAATAAAAAGAAAATTCCTTGCACTCGGAATTTTTTTTTCTGTACAACCCAACAGGATGGCGGCAATATCAGCAGCGGCGGCAGCAGCATCATCATCAGAAGAAGAGAATATCATAATATTGAGCGCACTTGCCAGTGCGTTGAGCAACAGGTTTCCTGAATATTTTGCAAAGTGGCAGGAACAAAATCCCTACAATGACGGAAGATTCGTCCGTCGTGTGTAAAAGTGTGGCATTTGCCTCTGGATATTTGATACACAGGGAATTGTGAATATATAATTTTTTCAAATGTAACTTTTAAAAAAATAAAAAAAAATGCACGATGGGTATTTCATCGGGTAAGATCGGGGAGGGGAAGAGAGGAGTGTGGAAATGTGACTTTTTGTTCTGAATATAGCGCAGGTTAATGTTGTTGTCGTTGTTGTTGCGCGTATATGCCGCTTACATTAGCGTATGTGGGGAAGAGAGCACAGAGTGGACAATGGAACAATGAGAGGACGAAAAAAAGGTCTGAGAGCTATTTTACGCAGGGAAATGTGGTGTTTTGGTGTCTTTGATTCAGGTCTTCCGCACCACCACCACGAGGAAGGAAGGAAGGAAGGAAGAGAAAAAATTTCTCAGCTCCCCTTTTCCTTGTTATTTGGAACCCGGATACACAATTGACAGGAACGAAGCAGGAACAGAACCGGAATCGAAGTTCTTCCACTTCCTCTTTCCCCCCGCATCCAGGTTAAATTCGCTGACACGTGCGCATGGCGCACACTGCGCACAGATAACGAGCGAGAATCTCTTGAGGAAAAAAATTAAGCCTGCATCTGCTCTACCATGCTACAGCCAAAACCCGTTTTTTTTGCTCTAGCTTCATAGAACATTAAAAGATAATGGTAACACAAAAAGTAAGTAGGCCCAAATATACAGCGAGAAGCAAACCATGCACTCGCTTTGGAACAACAAACTGACACGTATCCTTTATCTGGCAGATGTGTAGGACGCACCTCTGCACTCGCTGTTCGCCGGCACTCTGGCGGGCGCCGTCGAGGGCGCAGCAACCTACCCGACGGAACTGCTCAAGACCAAGATGCAGCTCCAGGGCTCCGCCCACTACCAGCAGCACGGCGGGCACCACTACTCGAGCCCGCTCGCCTGCCTCCGGCACACAGTGCAGACCGACGGGGCCCTGGGGCTCTACCGCGGCCTCACACCCATGCTCCTAGGCAACGCACTCAAAGCCGGCGTGCGCTTCCTCACCTACGACAGCATCAAGCAGCGTCTACGCAGCGACCACAATGGCAATCTTACAATGCCACGCATGATGCTGGCCGGCCTGCTCGCCGGCGTGGTCGAGGGCGCGTCGGTGGTGGCACCCACGGAGGCGATCAAGACGCGGCTGATCCGCGATCACTGCCTGCCCAGGGACCGGCGCATATACTCGGGCGGCGCCCTGCAGTGCCTCGGGGAAACGTGGAGGCAGCGGGCGTTGTGGCGCGGCGTGGGCCCGGTTATGGCCCGCCAGGGGGCCAATTCGTGCGTCAGGTTCGCCACCTACGACTCGATGAAGCAGGCGCTCGTCAGGGCCACGGAAAGACCCGTGACGGGCGCCCAGGCGTTCATGCTGGGCATGTGTGCCGGCATCGTGACGGTCTACGCCACCATGCCGCTGGACGTGGTCAAGACGCGCATGCAGGGGTCGGCCGAGCACAGGTCGGCTGTGAGATGCGCCCTGGCTATCGTGCGAGACGAGGGCGTAAGAGCCCTGTGGAAGGGCGCGACCCCACGGCTGGCCCGGCTGATGTTCTCCGGCGCTATTGTGTTTTCGGTCTACGAGGAGGTGATGAAGTATTTAAGATAAACCCACGAAAAAACAATTATTTCTTCTTCGAAGCGGAGTAGTCGTAGAAGCCGCGGCCCGACTTGACGCCCAGGTGGCCGGCGGCCACGAGCTCGTCGAGCTTCGGGCTGGCAGCAAACGCCTTGTCGCCCCGCAGCCCGTCGCCCTCCTTGAACCACCCGTCGGTGATGAACTTGAGCGTGTCGAGGCCGACGTAGTCGCAGAGCTCGAAGGGCCCCATGGGGTAGCCGGCGCCGAGCTTCATCGCCGTGTCAATGTCACGTGCCTCGGCAGCGCCGCGCTCGAGCAGCCGGATGGCCTCCATCATGTACGGCAGCAGCAGCCGGTTGACGATGAACCCGGGCGTGTCCTTGCACACGGCCGGCGCCTTGCCGATGCTCTCGACGAACGCCACGGCGCTCTCAATGGCCTGCGCGCCCGTGTGCTCGGCGCGGACGACCTCGACCAGCTTCATCTGCGGGACGGGGTTGAAGAAGTGCAGGCCGAGCGTGCGCGCCTTCGCCTCTGCGTCCAGGTGCTCGGCAATGCGGCCGATAGGCAGCGAGCTGGTGTTGCTGGCCAGCAGACAGTGCCCGGGTGCGGCCTGGGCGATGTCGCCGAAGAGCTTCTGCTTCACGCCGATGTTCTCGACCACCGCCTCGACCACCAGGTCGGCGCTGCGCACGCCCTCCGAGAGACTGGTCGTCGGCCGGACGCGGCCCAAGACGGCCTCGACCCAGTCGCTGGCCACGTTGGGTTCCGCAGGGAACTTCTTTTTGGCCACGCGGGCGAGCGACTTGGCCATGTACTTTTGGCCGCGCTCGAGCGCCTCGGCGTTGACGTCGATGAGCGTGACGCCGTGCTCGAACGTCGCCGACACTTGGGCGATTCCGGCGCCCATCTGCCCGCCCCCGACCACGGCCACGCGCTTGATCGGTGACGACGCCGAGCTGCTGTAGAGTGCGCGCGCCACGATGGGGCGCATGCCAAGGCGAGTGGTAAACGAGCTGGTAGTATATTTGTACATCTGTATTTTTAAAAAAAGGAAGTGTTGCAGGATAAGGTGGCGAGAGGGAGAGAAAAAAAGGAGATACGCGCTCTGAAGGCAGTTAATATCAGTGCCGTATCTTCGTTTCACATGCGACTGGCAGATTAGAGCAGCCTTGCGCATGTGATTGACTGTCTGGCTGCATGCGTCACAACCGAGCTCCAGAAGATCAACAGACTTCGCACATGGATGATCCCGATCAAGCACATTAGTCAGGACGTGGTGACGGATGACAAATGGCCATAGCGCGACATGTAATATATTTGCCACCTCCCTGGCGCCATTGCACTTCTCTCTCTTCCACTTACCAATCATGCCATCTTCCCTAGTGAAATACCTTCTCTTTGCAGTCCTCTCGTACACTTTTTACCGCCTATCCTTTCCTCCAAAGCCTCCCACCCCCACCAAGCCGATGTCGTCGTCCGCGTCTGCATCCGAGGCGATGCCCGTCTACTTTGTTAGCCACGGCGGGCCCAATCTCCTGGACCCCGCCGACTACCCGGCCAGCGAGCCGATAGCCCAGGGCCTGGCCAGAATCGGCCGCGAGATCCGCGCGCTCAACCCGCGCGCCCTGCTGGTCCTCAGCGGCCACTGGGAGGCCGGCGCCAGCTCGCTGCAAATCAACGGCAAGAGCGCCCTACCGCAGCCCCTAATCTACGACTTCTACGGCTTCCCCGCCGCCTTCTACGAGGAAAAGTTCCCGCACGCCGTGTCGCCGCAGTTCACCGAGCAGGTCGCCGAGCTGGTGTCCAAGGCAGACATCCCGATCGAGGTGGTCGACCGCGGGCTGGACCACGGCGTCTGGGTGGTGCTGAAGAAAGCCGGTCTGGCCGATGCCCCGTTCCCCATTGTCCAGCTCTCGCTCTTCCACAACGACTCGATGTCCCAGCACGTGCGGCTGGGCGAGGTGCTGAGCGAGCTGCGCGAGCAGGGCGTGGTTGTTGTCGGCAGCGGCATGGCCGTGCACAACCTGCGCGACCTGTTTGGCCCCGGTGCAAAGGCCGGCGTGCGCTCGTATGTGCCGCTGTTCGACAAGGAGATTGAGGCGGCGCTGAGGTCGAGCGACAGGCGGCAGGCCGTTATTGATCTGGAGCACTCGGACTATCTGCGCAGGGCTCACCCGACACTCGAGCACCTGCTACCCCTGCACGTTGCCGTTGGCGCTGCAAAGGACGCAAAGACTGTCAACAAGATGCTCGAGGCCTATCAGGTGTCGATGAGCTGGTCCTGCTACAAGTTTACATAATAAAAATTTTTTTAAGTGGTGGAAGTCATTACAAATATTCTAACCACACACACATACACACAGTCTCTCTCCCACAGTGCCTGGAGCGCCTGGGGGCATTGGTCAGCCTTCGGCGTGTGATAAGATTCCGACCACGGGACCTCTTGGTTTCCGACTTGCCCATCCGAAAGCGACAGGGCATCCAATCAACGTGCAAGTGGGAAATTGGCGCTGAAAAATCGTCTGGCTATTTTTGGAGAGGGCTGGGCTGGGCGCGGCAATAGAAGAATCATTTTTTTCTGCCACAAAGCCGAGAAACGTGAAACCGTTTCTTATAAAAACCGAGCACCCGCCACCTCTTCTGACCTTTTTTCTTTCCATTCCTGTTTTTTTCCTTACTCTCAATCTTCTGACCCATCCACATCCACTTTCCGCTCTACAAAAACATTCTTACTCACTTTAACATCAAAGCAATGACCGGATCTACTGCTGTTCACCGTCTTCCCGATCTCGCGGGCATACACACGGGCCGCGGCTTCGACGACCTGTCGCCCAACGAGCGCGACCAGTTTATCAATGATCTCGAGCTTGACTTCCGCCGCTATCTGGCCGAGACCAGGACCTCGAGGGGCTTTGTGTTCTATCCGAGCTCCCGCCAGATCATGAAGGCCATTTCGTCGCTCTACCAGACGCTGGTATCGGTCGACTTTTCAGACTCATTTACATTATAACTGCACACACACACACAGTTTCCCCTGCTTCTCGCACGACCGAGGCATTCTTTCAATCTTTTGTAGTTTTATTTTATCCTCTTTTTGCTTCAGCATTCTTTTTTGCATGTTAGTTTTCATCCATAAAATATAATCTCCGTTTGCTATTATCCTGGCCATTAAATGCGCGCGAGCTGTATAAACAAATTCCACGATACCAATACCAATGGTTTTGGACAAAGATGGCGCTGACTTGGCATTTAGACCAACAGAAAGCCACAGCTCTGGTATTGAAATTGCATTATACTCCAACAATATGCGTTGTTTGACTTTCTTTCAGCAAGAATGCTTGTATTCTTCATAGGGCGTGCGACAAGAAAAAAGAGTAAATGGATGGGCTGCCTTGTTCCTTAAAGTGGTATGCGCCTCTGGCCACCCTCTCCTCCTTCTTCTCTGCTGACAACATTCAGATATTCAGTACTCAAAACAAACATACCTGCATTCTTCTATGTCGTTTGCATTAACACAGGCCGAACTCACTCGCGTCGAAACGGCACAGTTCCTGGGAATCCACCTGGACCCAGTCGGCTACGTCGATCTCTCGACGATCATAATTCTCAGCAGCATGTATGCGATCGAGTTTATCGCGCTGTGCTATCAGCTGCACAACCGCGACTACCCACCACTAAAGGTCAAAAACGTCCCTGTCATGTTCTCGCTCTATCTCGGCGGGATATGCTGGCTGATGGGCGATATATTTACGGGCGGTCTGGTCCACCTGGGCCAAAGCCCGGTTCTGCGCGCCTGCAAATTTACGCTCATATGGTGCCGCGCATGCTTGGGTGCATTCTATGTCACGCTCATGTTTGCTCTTCGCTGCTACTCGCTCTACCACGTGTTCCACAAGGGAAAGGCATTCAAAGGGCGCACTGCTCTTCTGAGCACCGCCGGGACTGTTCTTGCAATTATCATGTTTGGCATAATATCGACATTGGTGCCAACCAGACTGACCACGTACTACGAAGATATTCTGGATATGTGCTACACGACTCGACACTACATCATCTCGGTCCTGCTGGTCATCTGGTCAATCTGGGGATATGTCGCTATAATGTCCTGGAGGATGCGCAACATCCCGTTCTGCTTTAACGAACGAATCGAGATTGCGTCGACGTTTTTTGTCATTCTAATCCTCAGCGTGTTCAACACCGTATGTCTCCTGGTCATTCCTGTCTATCCTGCTTCACGAGCCTGGCGCAACATTCTTCTGTACATTAACCATGTTGGCGCATCTACCGTGTATTGGATTGTCATGTGGGAGCCGACCATTAACTGCATATTTGATCGGGAGGTGTACTTGAACTGGTGGATTGGTAAGCTAAAGAGCGACGCGATGGAGAGACAGTATGAGTATTCGACCGAGAACAAGATTGATACAATGAACCTCGTAAACGCCTCCGATATGTCGCCGAACGAAAGCAGCTACACACATTCAGATATGGTTGTCGCGGATGATGGCTCTGAATTTACAAACATGTCTAAGCATATGATGGTCTAAATTTAATTTATAGTTTACAGTGATTTAGCGAGGCTTAGAGATTTTACTTGAAGACCCTTGGAACGCCTTCATACTGTCGATTCTGAATGGAGGTCTCGAAAACAATAATGCTAAAAATCGATTGTTGTCCATTTTCTTCCAGCTGGTAGACCAGAGTGAGAAGGAAATATAACGCGGTGTGCGCCATTATTGCCATTTTAGAATTAATGCGCTATTGACGTAAACTTGTGTATTGTCAAAAATAATAAACGACATGTCAACCAGCTACGGCCAATTTTTCCTTGGATCTAAGCCAATTCTAAGTAGTAAATAAGTAGAAACGAGTATACATTTGTTATTTCTGTAGCTTCTTTTCTTCTTTGCCTCCACCATTTTTCTCTTTTCCCCCCTTATTATCTGTACATTATATAATCGCTCTATTCTTCAGCAACAAGTCTATTAACATGTCGTTTGAGCTAACATCTAACGAAGTCTCTCGAGTAGAGATTGCAGAGTTTCTTGGCATCCGTCTCGATCCGATTGGACACGTTGACCTGTCTACAATTGTGATCTTGAGCACCATGTACGCAATAGAATTTGTTGCCCTCTGCTATCAACTATATCACCGCAACTATCCTCCGCTAAAGGTTAAAAATGTGCCAATCATGTTCTCGCTATACTTTGGGGCGGTCATATGGATGCTCGGCGATATTTTTACCAGCGGTTTGGTTCATCTAGCTGGCAGCCCGGTATTACGAGCCTGCAGATTCACGCTTATTTGGTGTCGGATATCACTCGGTGCATACTACGTAACATCTCTATTCGCCCTGCGTACATATGCTCTGTACCACGTATTCTATCTTGGGAAGGCATTTACCGGACGCGTCGTGTACCTGTGCTTTGGTACTACTATCGGATCGATATTCCTGTTTGGTATTATATCAACGCTAGTACCGGGGCATATGACTGTGTATTACGAGGATATAATGGACATGTGCTACGCTAACCACAACTACATTACAGCGGTGTTGGTGGTTATATGGGTTGTTTGGGGACTTATCGCCTGGATGACATGGACCATGCGCTACGTCTCGTTTTGCTTTAGCGAGCATGTGGAAATACTCTCGTCATTCAGTATTCTCTTTACAATCATCATACTCAATACGGTATGTCTGCTTGTCATCACTGTATATCCTGCGTCACTGGTGTGGCGTACAATCCTTCTATATATCAACCACGTCGGTGCTTCGGTCGGATACTGGGTGGTCATGTGGGTTCCAACGTATAACTGCATGTTCCATCGCGAGGAGTACCTGCGCTACTGGGTAGATACTCTAAAGGAGGTCGATATGGAGAGACAGTATGAATACTCGTCGTTAAACCGGGAAGAGACCACAGTGCTGATTGAGGGTATGGCACCGATAGACGTGTATTCTACGGTGGAGACACAGATATCGGACTTGGAGTCGTTTGAGCAGTCCAGGACCCGCACTTCAACTACCCTCGAATCGCAGTCGAAGGTGTATGAAACGACGAAGTCAGCCTAGTGTGAACTAAAAATAAATTTTGGATTTCGTTATCAAAGTTGCAATTGTAAAAAAAGACTGATAACGGCTATTTTCTGCTTTGTTCCGCTGTACAATCTGCAAAATAAAGAGAATACAAGAGACCACACCAAATTACAATGTAGAGCAAAGACCTATTGTCTGGGACGGTACTCGGGAAAGAGTAACGTAAAGCAAGAGAGCTGTACTCGCTATTGCAGGCAAGTGGCACAGAACAATACGGCAACTCCTTATTGAAATATGACCTATTCCTTACACCCTGCCTTTGTTTCTCTTTAATCCCAAACAAGCTCCATATAGATAAATTTTAGGTTTTTTTTTGCTGCAGGAGTAAACGATCCTCATTTTTTTTCTTGCTTCGGTAATTTTCTTAGTATTCAAATTCTGTTCTAAAAATGACATTTAGTCTTACTTTCGACGAAATGCTGCGGGTTGAAACTGCAGAGTATCTAGGCATCCATCTCGATCCTATCGGCTCTGTCGACTTGTCAACAATTATTGCTATCAGTGTAATGTACGGCCTGGAATTTATTGCTGTCTGTTACCAGCTTTATAACCGAAACTATCCCCCACTCAAGGTCAAAAACGTTCCGCTCATGGCTTCTCTTCTTCTTGGGGCAATATTCTGGATGCTAGGCGATATATTTACTGGTGGTCTTGTGCATCTCGGCAAGAGTCATATTCTGCAAAACTGCAAGCTTACTGCAGTCTGGTTACGAGCAACACTTGGCGTCCACTTTGTCAGCTTTATTTTCTGCCTGCGCACCTTCTCGTTATATTACATATTCTATCTTGAAAAGCCGTTTAAGGGACGAGTGGTCTATATTACCCTTGGTGCTTCGCTCGGAACAATACTACTTGTTGGCATTATTTCCTCAATAATTCCGGTAGAGTTGACTACTCAATATGACCCTGTATTGGAGATGTGTTTTGGAAACAATAACTATATTGTAGCAACACTAGTCGTCATATGGATTGTCTGGGCATTTATTGCCTATATGGTGTGGAATATGCGCAACGTGTCTTTTTGCTTTAGTGAGCATGTCGAAATTCTCTCGTCCTTTAGCATACTCTTTGTCATTATCATAATGAACACCATCTGCCTAATGGTTATCAAAACATACCCTGCCTACGTCGGATGGCGTAACTCTCTAGTCTATGTAAACCATGTGGGCGCTTCAGTCGGATACTGGATTGTAATGTGGGAACCAACATACAATTGCCTTTTTTATCGCCAAGACTACCTTGCACAGTGGACAAACTTGGTCCTTCAGTTTGATATGGAAAAACAGTACGATTACGGCCATCAGAACGAGATTGACACGGCTTTGCTAACTGGAAGCTTCGAGGTCATTGCCAAGGATTTAAGCAGCGACAACAGGGATGTTTCCAGCTCTAGCTCCTTGGTTAGCGCTTCAACAACAATAAATAACTAGTAAACGTTTTAAACTTGTGTATCTAATGTATTTGATAAATTGAAAATGTATTTAAAGAAGTTTGTGGGCCTGTGTTAGTTTTTGGATATTTAATTTTTGTTATATTGCGCCTTCTGCCTTAAACCTTTTATTTTTTTTGTTAATTTATTAAGACTATCGCAGCTTAAATTTTAAGTAATTTTCAACTAAATGATTAGCCCTAGTTGGTAAAACTTGGTTTTGTAAAATGCCGTTAGCTAGTATTTAATGTGTTTGTCTTTGGGCTTTATTTTTAGGTTTAGACCTATTAAATAGAACTGACAATATAATCAGAAACCTTATTATTCTACATTAGGTGCTGTTGCGGGGCCACCAGACGCAGCTGGCTTTTTGGTTCCGTCATTATCGGGTGCCTGTATTCCAGCAACAACTCCAATCAGAGAGGCAAGCCCAAGGACACCGGCAGTAAATGCCATTAATGGGAATGTGGCGTTTTCAACATTGTTTCCATCTCGTGCTTTGGAAAGATGAAAGACTGGGTCGGTAATCAAGAATGTGCCGATTGACAAGTACCAGGCAACCAGAATAAGCATACCCTTCATAAGACTATTTTTAAAAATACCAAATCGTTCATAAACAGCTTTTGTAAATGGAACTGATAAGAATGTAACGAGGAATATACATATCATGGTAAACGCATAGTTGGCAAGGTATGCCGACTTGAGCGGCTCATTGACATTTTTACCAACATAATAGGCCATAAAGCCGTAGCAAATAAGCGACGCTAGACATCCAGCAAATCCTACACACTTGCTGGTGTTCATAAACCCCTCACCATATTTATAATCGCCCATTAGAAAAATATATATTTTATTACTTTTGATGTAGTGAAAATAATGAATAAAAAATAAATAAAAAGGAGTAAAAATGGGTAGAGACAAGACTAGGGTTAGATGATTTAATGTAGTTGGCAAGCTGCATTTGTAAAAAAAATTAATTACTTGTGCAAGCAACTTTAGCAACGTTTTCCTTTATAAAAACAATTTTTTGCTGCTGCTCTTGAAAAAAGGAGCTCCCTTTGTATTAAATTATTTACTTTTAAAAGAAAATTTCTCTTTTACACCCATGCAAATACAAAGGCTTCTGACGACGGTAATGTTTCATTAATTTTCTTTTCTTTGAAATTACATGTCTTTGTGGTTTAAAACGGCGTACTGCTTGTAAAATGTAATTAATTGTTTTTGATTGACCTTATTATAAGTGTCCCAGCATTGACAAGTCGGCTGTTTTTATTTACCATCTGCTTTGTTGCACTTTTAGCATTACACAACGCTTTGTCTTTAGAAATTAAAAACTACATGCAGTGTCTGTAAAAACAATACAAACAGCCTCATGCATTTTAATAGAAGGATAAATTTTCGGGCACATACAACTACTTACAAAAATCAATTGAAACAGTATATTATTTAATAAAAGTTAAATCAAGGCAGCAACAGGGAAAAGTGCTAGATGACCGAATATTCCTATGACGATTGACAAAGTACAAGAAAAAAGAGGAGGAGGTGGTGTTAGATACCAGAGAGAACAGGCCTGACATTCTGGGCGGACCCACATTGTTTGAATTAAAACCACCAATTAGGGCGGATCAGCGCGGAGTGTGTACGCAAAAGATAGGTCGTGTAGTGCGCCATTAAGTTACTGACATTTGCCATCTAATAAGTATTTTGTCGCTGGTCTTGATCGCACCAATAGTGAATTCCTCGTGTTAGCAAAATATATTCCCATAACGCAACTCAAATTTATAAAAAAATGCAGAAACTGACCCTTGGTTTAAATACAGAGCTAATTTTTGTTCAAAAAACCGAAGGTAGCTCAGCGGTAGAGCGGGAGACTGTAGTGTATGTGCGGTGGAAACGCTGTGCATTAAATTGATATCTCTAGGTCCCTGGTTCAAATCCGGGTCTTCGGAACTTTTTTGTATATTTGAGAATCATTTGTTTTTTACTTCAAATAAAATTTTAATATTGAGAAACCACGCTTGAGCAAAAAATGTTCCGCAACGGGGAATCGAACCCCGGCCACGACGGTGAGAGCGTCGGATCCTAGCCACTGGACCATTGCGGATTTGGTGTTGCGAGAATTCAACTGGTTGCAACTTCTGATTTCAATATTTTATAAAATAATCACCATGCCACATGCAATTTTAAAAAAAGCGCTGGTTTGCATGTTTTTTTAGTTGCTGAGTGTTACTTTTAAACCTCATAGAGCATCTGTCGTAAATTTCTTCTACGCTTGTCAATTTTACACATTTATCAGGTATATATTTATTAATTAATATCTACTCGTGAGTTAGTGAGTGGTTGGCAAAATCGGTTATAAAGTCGAATTCTGCGCCGCATACATGGCAAAGCCAGCGTGGTCTCGTTTCAATAGCTAGATGTTGAGGTGGCATGGTTGTTGGAGAGATTTGATAGTTGTTTGAATATTTATTTGAACAAAGCATGGATTCCTTCTATTTATATATGTTTCACTGCTCGGATAGCGAATGTGCAACTGTTTTTTACAATTGTAATGCTGTTCCCGTTGTTCATGAATGCACACCGTTCATACTTGAGCAGGTCAATTATACAATTCTCAACTTCTAATAGAGCAATAAGTAGGTGGCAAACATATTAGATACCGGTTCTTATTACAACAAAAGCGTCTATATTTAATCTATAACGCGCCTCGATTTGAGACGTCTGCACAAATTCAGATTTTGGATTTTCCGCCGTCAATCCACAACTCCACGTGATATTTTTCTTTGCCCAGACCACCGCTACTGCATTTTTGTACTGCTTGCTGCGGTTTGTTTCGAAAGTCTCGAACGTCTTAGCTATCAGACTTGTCTCCCTCCCATCCCCAGATCTGGACGAGCAAAACTTTTTTTCCTTTTCGCTCGACAGAATTTGGAAGCAATACCTTTTTATTGTTGTACTTTATCTTGACTTTTGAACATGGCATGCTCTTTAGCCACAACCTCTGCAAACTCTGCTACCGTCACACAACCGCACAGTCCTGACAGTGACCCGGGCGGCTCTCGGCAGACATTTAAATGTTCTAGCGCCGACATTCACACAGGTCGCGCTTTCAGCGACCTGTCGCCTGCTGAGCGCGACGCGTTTTTGGGCAATATCGAAATGGACTTTCGTCGAAATATTGCCGAAACCAGGTCATCAGCCGGGTTTGTGTTCTATCCAAACACACGCCAGATCATGCGGGCAATCACGTCGCTGTACGAAGCACTGGCAAATATGGACTTTTCCGACGTCTTCATCTGAAAATATATGCACCGAGCCGCCGGGGGAAAAACGTTTTACCCGCATTGTTATTTCTATTGCATTATGCACCATTTTGTTAATTCTAATTGAGATTCTAATTCTAGTATTATTCTGGGTCGATCATGCTGTTTAGCTCCTTGGTAATCTCATCCAGTTGCAGCTGTAGCTCGCCGATTATGTGCAGTGTCTCCATGGTGAGGGCGTACACGCTGTTGATGTTTTCAGCTAGCACACCGTCTTCACTGTTTGAAACGTCCGCCGGGTCAATTAACCGTATCGCCGTCGACTCTGTATCTGCTGTGTTGGTAGTCGAGTTGATCATGCGCCACTCGACAAGTTCCTGCTGTAGAAAGCGCAGCCTCTCCGAAAGCTGAGACTGCTTTTCGACTAGTTCGCGTTCGCGTTCCTTCTGCCGCTGCCGCGAGCGCCTTGCTGCTTCGCGGTTGCGCTTGCGCCGCCTGACCTGCGCCTGCTCCATGACAGTCTGAGGCGTCAGCAGGTTGCTCAGGTCCTCTTTCCACATGGTCGTGCCTGCAATATCCGACTGATTGGCGTTGGCCGACAGGGCATGAGACGTACTGCCAGATCCGAGGTTGTTATCGGTGTTGGTTACATAGTACATTTCAGGCGCATTTTCGAGGTTTATATCGCTGTCGCTGTCGTTGCTCATAAGGCTTTTGACCGACTCTGACCGCCGGCGACCTTTGTCTCCAGGTCTACTTACATCTATATCGTTGCTATTGTCGCTGTTGCATCTGTTTTCTGGTTGCTGTGGTTGTGTGTTATTCTCCTGCTCGGCATCCATCCTATCACAAATAGCTATTATGCACGACAGAATACAAATACAAAAACAACACCGAGTTTAGTATAAATAGCGTTTGAATCTTTGCCTTGGGATCCTGCGGCACTAGAATATAAAGCGCTGTTCCGAAAAGAGATATTTGGAATAGATATCCGGATTTCGGATATAGGATGAATCACCCGACAGTCCAGATATAAATGGACAGAATGTTTAGATGCCGCAAGTGATCTCGGGTTTTTAGCGAGCAAGAGGTGCTGCGCACAAGCGTTGGTCAAATAAGCCTTGCAGCAATTGTTGTTGTTGCTGCTGCTGTACTATGACACCGAGGAGGGTGGACAAAGCTAGACAGTACGTTTAAAAGTGCGCAGTGCCGGTGGTTGTCAATAGAGCAAGAGAAAATGTTGCAAAGTACGCGATTGTTCCAAAGAACAATTGTGCGGTGGAGGGGTGGGGGTGCAGCGCATATTTATATCTCGGTTGCAAGCAAGTTCATCGGCAACATCAAACAAGCAGTGTTGGCAGAGAGGCTGCCACCAATTGTAACGAATGCTCTCAAAACAGCAAAAAATATCTCTTTGTAGAGTGATCAAGGGGGTTGTTGTTGTGTGAATTGCAGGCACGGGAATGGACCAAATGCCAAACGCGATGGTGGAGAAGGAATCAGCCAGTAGGACGACGCAGGGTGGTGACTGGCTTGCGGATTATAGGTGTCCTTCATTCGCAAATCCACAATAGAAACGAACGCGCGGGCATTTTGGACACTCCGGAGAGAAAGGGGGCATACACTGGCTGTGGTGATGACCAAGCGGCAAGGGAGGCTACCCTTTAGCACGCGCCTTTCATACGCATCGCCAAGCAGCTGGAAACGATGAGCGCGAGAGGTAGTGCCGGATTGGGAATATTGTCGGGCCATTATTTTTTTTTGGAGCAGCCAATACAGCGGGTTGACAATGTGCCCAAGCGACCAACAAAAGCTCGTAGTGATGAAAGCGGACCAGTCAGGCAGGCTGGTATGAGTGCATTGGGCGGCTGTGACGATCCAAAAAAGGACAGATTGTGAAAATCAAAGAAGTGATTTCCGGCCATGCCATCTTCTTATCCTTGGGTGTTGTCTTAATGTCGAGTCATTTTGTGTGTACAGATAAAGTGGCGCCGTGTCAGGGTTTGGCTGCCTAGCAGACGTTTCTATCCATACTAGATAGCGACTGTGAATCTGCAGCTGATAGCGACTAGAAGGTAGCCTTTTTTTGAAAATGATACATTTCAGAGCCTGAGACTGTCAACAGATAATAGATTGCCCGTATGAATGAGGAAGGTGGTACCAACGCTTTTTGTTGTTGTTACTGTCGGTCCCCGGGGGATCTTGTGGTGATTGGCCGAGAGTGGTGGAAATCGGTGGAACTGACCGGCCAGTAACAAGTGCAATATTAGTTCCTTATTAGGGAATATGAGCAGGATGGCAAAGTAAATAGGATAAATAATGGCGCCGTACTCTAAAAAGTTAAAATGCTCAACAGGTAGCCAACTATGCTAAAGCAGTAGTGTATGAAGGCGTATTCGTCAGCCATTCTCAAGGCAAATGGAATAGGAGGTGGAGAAAGAAGGGCCTGTAGAGAAAACATAATTCAACTATCGGATCCATTTTATGCAGTCACTCACCGAGCAGCCAAAGCGAGTTTTATTTGCAGAGAGAGAGGGAGAGAGAGGTTTGCATAATCAGGGGAAAATAGGCGGTAATGTACGCATGCCAATTGCTGCTAATCGTCTGCTCAAGTAGCTTGATACGTACATAGCTGGTGCGTCGAGTCGAGAAAGTTATCTAGTCCGCCGAGTGTTTTTTATTCAGTGGCCGATGGCCTGTGTTATATAGAGATGTGCGATATCTAGGCTGTGGGTTGGTAGTAATATATACAGGAGCGCAAAAGTATTAGAATCGTGGTTATAGAGAGAAGAGAAGGGGGAGAGAGAGGCAGAATTGGTGCAAAGTCCGGTGGTGAAAATCAAAAAGGTACAGAAAAAGAGAGAAAGGGGCATGCATTGAAAAGCAACTAAAGAGCGAAGGAGAGGGAAAAGGGAGAGAAGGAGGGAGGATGCAACAGGCTTGTGGTAAATGGAAAAGAGAACACCGATGCAAACCAGAATTTTGAAAGTCTGCTGTGGCGGGTCCAGCCAATAGAAGAGCCGCGAGGCCATGAGTGCGCGAACGGTAATTTCAATTCTGATAAAAAATAACAAACAGACGGCTGGCGCAAGTGCTCAATTCTCCTGCCTTTATGTCGAGCAGGACATTGAGAAGCAAGATCTGCTTATGTTGTTCGACCCTCCCTTTTCCGCTCTTTTTTCTCCTCGTATCGTGTCAATCGCTCTTTTTATAAAATTTTCACATCATGCAAGTCCTCTGTTTTGGCGACAGCGACAAAACAACAACAACAAACAAAGCGATCTCGGGTGAGTGACGCAACGGCGGGGTGCCAATTTTTCCATATTGAATCCAGATAGGGGGTGTGCGCTTCTTTGGGCTAGCACAAGAAAGAAATCACAATAACCGCCGTCACTGCTGCTTTTGAGTAGACCGGCAGCTTGTCAAACAAACGAGTCGGTTCATGCATGCAGGACGTGATGCGGCTCCGGTCAAAAACAGTATATTGCGTTTTATTCTGACGGCACGCTGAACGCACAGAGTGGAAAGAGTCGTCAGAAGACACGCTCGTGAGACCAAAGGCGGGTTCGAAATCAGGTATTCCGGCGGCAATTGTCGGCCACATCGGCCAGACATAATTAAGACACATAGAGCCTGTCTCGAATTGTGGTCTCGGCAAATAACGGTACAACCGGATTGCCGTTGCAACCGTCGGTCTATTTCTTACATACCTCGAGGAATGGTGCTGACACGGGTATGTGATTTGTCGTAGAAGAAGAAAAAAAGGACCGACTGAATTAAAATTCAAAGAAAGAGCAACGTAAAGGTAGTGCGTAGTGTGCTTGGATCCGAGAAGAAGAAAAAAGAAAGGAAAGCTGGGATGAGTGATAACTGTCTGCCCGTCTTTTTATTTTCAGCGTGAGTGGGTCGGTCGGTCGTTTCTAATTAGGACAGTCTAATAAGTGGGAAACTGATTGCTTGCTTATTCCAATAATAAAAACACAGCACGCAGCATGATATAATATTTCTTGGGCAGACAACATGTCCATTTCAGGCATTATTGTGTATACTCCTATTCTCTATCTATTTCACCTTCTACACGGCAGAAACTACGCCACTGCGGCTTGTGGTTTTGGCTGACCAATGGCTTCTGGTTCTACATTTACACACAATGTACAGCGCAGAGCTGGATATTTTTCTTTTTTGAAGAAGAAAAAAGTCCGTGGAATAAATCGGAAAACGCCGCCGTGGCTGCAGCTACATAGTCATAGAGAGGCCCTTTTATAACAAAAGATCATCTAACGGTTTTCGATTCCAAGGTTCGACGAAATACTCTCTTTTTTTCTCATGCAGAAAATCGAACGGTGCTTGGTGCCTTCTTGATTCGAGCATCGGCGGAGCTCCGTAAATGCATGCCTGCTGCGTACACACATGTGTATGCACAGCTGTATATCCATGCAGTTTTGCGTAAGTGTGCGTGGCTCAGGCACGCGCTGCATTGCCCAGCTTCCTTCCTAATTTAGACACAGTCAGTAATGCTTGAAGTATGCCGTAATAAATCAATAAAAACAAAAAGACGGAAAATTAATTATTAGCTAGAGAAAGAATAGGTTGTCGATACAGGTCTATCTGTTTACACGGCGAACGACTGTGGCGTCAAGTTCTCGCTCGATTCGGAGTGATTAAGAGTCGATGTCTGACTGCTGGTCGAGTGTCTCTTTCTGCGCAGCTCGTTCTCCCTATCGAGCCAGCTGCTGTCGCTCTCGAGGTCCTCTTCTCCAATGGCGCTGTACTTTGCCGACGCAGTGCCTGCGAGCCAGTGGTACAGGTCAATCAGAAGATAAAAATAGAACACAATGACAAAGCAGAAGCTCAGCAGAGTCAGTGCGTATGTCGAGACGTCGACACCCTCGTTGATCAGGAAGAAGACCATGTCGCGATTGGCACCCATCAGGGCAATCCCCGAGGCGCACATGAAAAAGAGCGGGACATATTGGAACAGAGGCGGCTCTCCGCGGTCCTTGACAAAGCCTGACGCTACAAGGGTAATCTCGCAGATGGTTGAAAGACCCAAGAGCACCTGTGCGGCGCCAAAGAGAAAGTGCACGCGGGATGCCATCGCAATATCCTGCTGATGGATAATCATCGAAATGCCAGTTGCAATAAAGATAATCGAGGGAATGGGCGTACGGAAACGTGGGTGGCTGCGGCAAGTCATCAGGACGCCCAAAAGACCACCGGCAAACCACGAGATCCCAATCATTGTGTGTTGCAGGTCCTTGTGCGACCAGTCCTCCTGCGCATTGTCGGCGCTCTGGAAAAAGTTGTGCTCGGTGAACGTGCCAATCAGACCGACCGTCATCATAATGATCGAGACGTAGAGCTCGGGCGGGCGGCGGAGATTCAGCATGACAGGCCCAAATATGCGAAGGAACACGGTGAACACCACCGATCCGATGATCAGGGCGCTGCCGCGCGCCAGATGAGAAATGCACTGGCCCAGATGGCCGTGGCTACACAGGTCGAGATAGCGAACAACGCCAAGAACCATTGCCATGTACGTGAATACAAGCTGGGCCAGACCGACTGTCCAGTATGCAATATCGCACTTTGAAGTCCGCTTGACAATGTTCATCGTGAAGCACAGGTTTGCTGCCGTTTGGATTGCCAGCAGGCAGAGCATAAACCAGCCAAAGCGTGCGTACGCATTGCTCAGGCTGCCGTTGACCCATCCGAACACGATTCCAAGCAATCCGACCGCTGCGCCGGCTAGCTGGACAAGGGGGCTGAATCTGTGGCGCGCCACTGCCATGACCAGGGCTACACAATGGGAAACGGATCACCGAACAAACAAACACATAAATGTAGTTTTCAAGATGGTTAGTTGTGAGCTTATGCGTGGCTGGCGCCGATGGCAATAGGTCAGCAGAAAGTGAAAAAAACAGGAAAATGTGGTGTTGCGTGCCATGCCACTACTCTGCATCAGGTGATTTGAATATCAGGGTGTTGCAGCCTAGAGATTTGTGTGCATACGGCATGCCATCATGTCTTGCCCATGTGCAATCCTGAGAAACTGCAAAGACAGGGCCGCGCAGGGCCCAAGTCGGTTGTTTCTAGAGCAGAAGAGAGCGCAAATGCGAGAGAAGGGGAATAAGACACCAGTGAAAATCCCGGGCGCAAAACTTTTTTTCCGCACAGCTGACAGGCAGACAGACAAACAGGCAGGCAGGCACGGGTGGCTATCTCGGACCCGGATTACTAATACATGATCAAATGTCAGCAAGTACTTACCAATTGGCAGCAGAACGACGTGGCTAACTATACAGAGAACTAGGTGGACCCGGAGCGCCCAGCCCATCGACTCGTCAGGCCAGTGAAAGTACTTCGCCTCTTCCGGCAATGTCCCAGTTCCGTCCATGGCCATGCCGGCCATTCCGTCGTCATCACCATGAGCAGCAGCTAGGGTGGCGCCTAGAAGAACTGCGAGCGATAGTGTAGAGGCGCATGCTCGTAGGGTCGTGGTTCCAAATGCGATCATATTTCTGTACAAGCCCTTTTTTTATCGGCTGAAACGAACAATCGGGCCCACTAAATGGGTAATTCTAGTCTTTATGGATTACGAGTTAAACGTGGACAAGGTGTGGTTTTGCACCAAAATGCCAGGTTCATTAAATATAATAGAAATAGAGCCGCAAATAAGAGCACTCGAAAAAAAGCCTTGTGGTAGCAAGAAGCAAAGGAGAAGTAGGTAGTTGCTACATTATTCGCCTCTCTCTATTGTCGTTTAGCCAAGAGGCGGAAAACGCGAGAGCAAGTGCTAAAGTCTTGGCCGCAGGTCAGGTCACACATAGTGTTGATTTAGAGGCGGATTTCTTCAAGTCGGATGATGATGGTGACGATGATGGAAGCCTTGGAATGTCGCCGTCATCGCAAAATTTGCACGGCATTTCGGAAAAAGGAGGGGAGAGCGCACGACGACACAGAATGCGACAAAATGCGTGCGCATATGCGCGCTGCGGCAATGAGCAGTCGTGGGTTGGGGGAGAAACCGAGAAATGGCAGGATAATAGTGCGAGTGATTTTCGCGTTGGCAGGGGTGTTGTCCGGGCATCACCGTTGATATTGCAGGACATAATATTATCGATAGGAAATGAGAAGCCGCGGAATTCAACGCTTGGCCTGCTTGGCGGTCAGACCGGAGACAAATCGGGAAACTCCCCCCAAGATGAAGCCAATTTCAAGACACGGTCCGAACGGATCTCCGCTCTCCTTAGATGTCCTCCTCCTCTTTCCCCAGCGAACGTGATTTTTGGGGCTCAGGCAAGTCGCGTATATTCGCATTCGTGCTTAGGAGCGAGTTCGTCTGTACAGACACGGTTGGCAGGGTCGACGAAGCCCTGACTGAGCACAGATTAATACTCCCTTGATTTGATCCAGCAATGCGCGTGACTGGCTATGCCAAGACTTTTTTCTGCCTGCGTCACAGCACTTTGAATGATTTGTGGCTCTCTTTTCTTCAAATAGACCTTGTTGCACTTCTCTAGACCTTAACTTATTCATTTCAATGCATTTTCATTCAGAATGGGACTCCGCGAAAAGGCAGATTTCAATCTTCAAACAGTGTCGCTAGCCTGTGCGCTTGCGGTCATCTTGATACTGTGTGCAGCTCGGCACTATACAAGCGATTGGCGTGAGCGTCGGCTCTTCAAACGGCGTCTAGCAGAGACACGGCAGCGACTGACACCAGAAAAAGACGACGAGCCTGAAGATAGCCAGAGCCCAGGGCTACGTCGTCGCCATACCCACCAGCATCATCAGACATCACAGCCCGGCGACAATGCCTCAGGTAACGATATTGGTGGGAGTGGGGGCGAGGATAAGGCAGGCAGTATTCGGAGGCATTCGCCGCCTTCAGACGATGAACAGAAGCGCAAAAGGCCAACAGGCAGGAGGAGGCGATGGAAGCGGTTTGTAGCCGCATTGCCGCTAATGCCTCTGGCCACGGCATATGTCGCAGCACGGCTTGGATGGGATGTGTTCGAGCTGCTTGTGTTTTGTGCCATTGACATTGTTAGGGAAGCTATTGCGCGGTCTTTTGTAATGGTACAGACGCTGGCCATCCATGCGCGCGACTATGGTGCAGACCTTGCAGCCCGACTTGAGGTAGGGCGGCGGGCACAGGAGATGGTTATCTCTATCGTCGAGAACACAGTCGTCTGGCTGTTCCAGATTGCATTTCCGGCTATCGGTGCATTTTTGACACGTTGCGGTGAGTGGATACGGCAGTTTATAACATGGTGGATTGACACCGGCGGACCTGTAGCGCGCGATATAGTCGAGGAAGTGGTACTGAACCGCCTGGTACCTACATACCACTATCTAGTTGAAGCCCTGGGGTATGGATACCAGCGAGCCGTGTGGCTCGGCAGCCGAGCCATTGAAGCTGTATATGTGCTGGGCATGGACCTTGTGCACGATATAAATGCCGTTGGCGGCATGATGCAGACATTTGTGCAGTGGGTCTCGAGCAACGAGCGGTGGTGGTTCAACCCCGCAATCTGGCAAACCTTGATTGAGTTTGGCATGCCAGGCTATCAATGGCTGCTGCGTGTCTATTCGATAGCTGTTGACCAGTTTATTCCCTGGTGCGTGGCTACTTTGTTTAGCAGTTTGGATGCGGTGTACACCAATGCACTCCTTCCGGCTGCCTGCTGGTGCAAAAGTGGGGCAGACTGGCTAGCTCAGACCGCCGGTAGGGCTGTCGTTGCTAGTGTTGATGTTCTGCTCGGGCTATACACGACATGTGTTCGGGTTGCTTCGTCTGCTGCAATATTTGTCGGACAACTACATGCGCCGCTTGTCCGGTGTTTTCAGGCATTCCTAGGCCTGTGGACAGAGATGTGCGACATGCTGCGTAGGCAGTCGTGGATTATCACTGTCTGTCTGGATGCGTATTCACAAGCCAGAGATGCCGTATTCATCCCAGCAATTAGCACGCTGACCGGGGCAATCAGGTTTGTATGGACGAAAATCATCGAGCCGTCTGCATCCGTAGTGTACATCTGGCTTGTCGATTCGCTGTATCCGCTTGCCAGGCAGTGGTCAGAGCTGCTTCTGGCGCGCATCCATGTGCTTTTTGCGTGGGAGCGGATAAGCCCGTTCTTGGCATTGGCGTGGCAAAGAACCCAGCAGCTCTCCGTTCTACTGTACCATGCAACGTCCTCAAGCCCCGCTGTCGCATACCTCAAGACTGCAATGGGTGATTCAGTCCAGGTCCTGCAGCGATGGTTAGGCGATATTCTTGTATACCTGTGGCCGTTAGCCCAGCGCGGGTGGAGCGATGCGGCCCAGGCAATGTACGATGTGTATCGTCAGCTCGTGTCGCTGGTGGATGTGGCAGTCGCGATGGTTGGGGACTACATTGTCGAGTTTGCGCGCAGCAACACTGTCCACTCTTCCGTCTCCGAGCAGTCACCAGCCCTCGAGAAGACCAAGCACGCGGTTGGCAAGGATGAGTAGGTAGCTATTCGGATACAGCGCAGGATGTGCTGATGTCTAAAATTTTCAAGTTTGACAGAAGCGATGGATTATCGGTATCTGGTATCGGATTCACCTGGATCTTGGTTAGGCAGATGGTATACATGCTGTACCGACCCACCTTCAGCTTTTTGTAGATTGTAAATCAGACTCGGTCCTTTTTGAGGCGGTGCATCCTGAAAGTCTCCCTGGATACAAATGGAAGAGAGAAACAAGTTTGTTTGTTTGCTTGCTTGCGCTGAGTTGGTTTATGAGCTCCCTGCTTTTCCTTTTCAAGTCAAAACCAAAAAGCACACGCAGCAGTGAAAAAGGTTCATTTTCACGTCCGTTTGAAGATGATCCCACAGGTTAATCCCCTTTGAAAACAAGGCATGTCGACGAATAAAAAACCTGGTTAGGGCAATTTCATTTTACGTTAAACCGTCATTGCTCGACCAAATACGGTTGAAAGGATTTGCAAGTTATATTGTCGCTGCAGAGTTTGGTTGGAAACGAGAAGCTGCTACGTGAGGTATAAAGGCGTTGCAATGCGACATCCACTTGGGCCGGTACTGAACCATTCGCCTCACCTCTCCCTCAAGCCTTCTCCTTTTCATCCTCTCTCTCTCTCTCTCTCTCTCTCTCTCTCTCTCTTTGACTGTATTCCGCTTTATGAATCGCCAATATATCGCTATTTCATTCTGTAACCTAAATATTTCCTGTGCATAACAAACTCATCTATACTTATCTACAAAAATGACATTTCCAGATCCCGCTTTCGAGCAGCAGCGTGTCGCGTATGCACTTCAGTATATGGGCGAGAAACTAGACCCACGCACAAAAGCCGATGTGGCCGTTGTGGCTGTTCTATCGGCCGTGTACTTTATCGATTTTATTGCCGTGCTCTTCACCCTGCTCAACCGTCGCTATGCGCCAATTAGGGCAAAAAGCCCCATTCTCATGGCGCTCCTGTTCCTAGCATCGGTTTTTTGGTGCATTGGCGACGAAATGGCCAATGGACATCTTCCACTTGCAGGCTCTACACTGACTGACTGCAGAGGATGGGCAATCCTTGTCCGCGTACTGTTTGGAATATGCCTGATGTGTGCAGTCTTTGCCATTCGCTCGTACGCACTGTACTATGTCTTCAAGCTCAACCGGCCGACACGCGGGCTGGGATTCTTCATCCCCATTGCTCTGTACGCGGGATGCATTATTGTTTTTCTGGTCGTCGCAATGGCGCTGAAGCCGTCGAATTCGGCAACCTACGTGCCGGCAGTAGATCTGTGCAGCCTTGCAAAGCCGCTAAAGATTAGCATCTATGTGTTTATCTGGCTGACATGGGTATTTGTTGCCATTATCTACTTTTTAATCCGCAACATCAAGAGCTCCTTCAACGAAAGCCGCGAAATGGCCGTTGCCTGCTTTATCCTGCTGATTGTCCTGCTGTTCAACTCGCTTGTCCAGTTCATCCATCCCAATTTCCCATTCTACCGCGGGTACCGGATCGCATCGACTGTGCTGGACCATGTTGCTGCAAACTCGATTTGGTGGTCAATCATGGGCGCACCCATCTTCAACTGCATATTCAACCGCGAGCGCTATCTCGACAGATGGACCACAAAGCTGCGCCAGGACGGGCTGCATCGTGCGTACGACATAAAGCCGCTTAATAGCTCGCTGTCAAACATGAATGGGCTGTCTGGAGTGCAGAACAGCTCGTTCATGTATAGCTCGTCGGACGGGCACGGCTTTTTCTACAACAACGAGTCGGATGGAATGTGGCAAGGCGAGGATGGGCTTAAGCTGACATTCTATGAGGATGGCCAGTTCCTGATGGTCGACCGCGACGATACTGAAAAGAAACACACGGCGACATCCAACGCAAAGAAGATTAGCTGGACGCCAGCCCCAGATGCCAAAGATGAGTTGGGAGATCCCTACGGGCGGCGCATTGTTTAGAATGTAGTTTTCCCTCCTTTCTATTCTAAAATACAGCTTGTGAGCATATTGTAATTTGCGCAAAATCCTAGCAATGTCAACTGATACAGCTTCTGCTTTGCAAAGAATCCGCGGTAGTTTGGATGTGGAAAATGCATTTATTTACATGCTAGCTGGCGACAGGTGCAGAATGGCACAGGTTCGGACAAGCCGACTGCGGTCATGAAGTGCAGTGAACGATTGGCGCTGCACAGCGCAGCGCATTTCGACCGAATGTTTGTAGGGCACATAAACCTTATCGCTGTAGCAACAAGTCCTTCCTTTGTTCCTTCATTCCATTATTCCCGACCGTCGGGTAGAACGGCGTAATTAGCGGGATCCTCAAGCAGCGATGTACATGTAATAAAAGCTAGAAAGGATGAGGGTCATTTGAGAGAAAAAAATTAAGGGACTATCTTTGCGGGATTCTCTTTACAAAATCAAGTGGATCGGGCGACGGCGCGTGTTCGTCGATTTTTTTTGTCGGACATTGCTGTGTTTTTCAATCGGTGTAAATCTACGCGCATGCAAATGTAAGCTTTTTACTTTTAAAATTTCTTTTGGATGTGTGATCATCTGCATCCCTCTTCGTTTATTTTCTGGCTGGAAAGATTCTATTTTTACGTTTAAAAATCAGCAATAGTTATTGCTTCTTTGGGACAGCAACCGATAGCGTGATTGACGCAACATAGTAATGATATCCTTTATATAAAGAAGTTGTAGCAATGATTTTCGCAGCTGGCAATAGAAGCGAAATGTAAACAAGCAACGCTCGGTGATTTTAGCAGAGCTCAGCCAGCAAAAAGATTAGTAACCATCCTGCGGAGTGGATTGATGGCGCGATGAAATGTATGATATCCGATCGTGTACCTGGCACTACCCGGTCGCCTGGGTATTCTGCGAATGGCAGGCAGAAGGGTAAAAAATAACACATGGCACTGCGGCTCTGGTATCCGAGTATCAACAGGAAAAATGCCTGTTTACCTGTTCTTCTGTTTTGTCTGCTCGCATCCAAAGGGTGTGGAATTACAAGGGAGGCGAGCACTATTTCGCGGCTGCAGAGCATTCCCTTCCGCTTTTATTTTTTCAGTTGCATTTTGATTCCGATGGCGGCTTAAGCAGGATTTCAGTGTACCCCCTCTCCCCTTGTAGAGGAGTAAATCCATCAAGGTGCGTGCAGACTCTTTGCAAACCGATTTCCATGTTGGTTCATTTCACCCTCCCCCCATCAACCAGTAAACAGGTTATTGGAGAGAGCGAGAGGAAGAGCGGGCGTTTATACTGTGAAGGGTCCAGGGTATTTTCCCTTCGTTTTTTGGGGTGAGGAGGAGGAGGAATGCAAAAAAAGTTTGGTTCTGCTCAGAGTTTTCCAACATCATTAGCACACGCATTTGCACATCATTTTGCGAGGATCTCGTATAAATGTCTGAATGCGCGACGCTTCTTCCGAAGACGCAAAGATGGTAAACAACATTCTTTTTTTTTTTTTCCAATCTGTAATATCTTTCTTTTATTGCGAGGCTATCGCCGTATTTGTATTGTATTGTCCCTATTTATTGCATATATATACACCTTCATAATCATCATAACCATCTGTCAACAGAGTGACAAGTATTTATTTTTGTTTAAAAATATAAAAAGATGGGCCTTGCATTTTCGGTAACGGACAAGGAGCTCTACCGGCAGCAGCTGGCGCATCTGGCCGGGATTGATCTGGATCCACGGGGCAGGGGCGACGCGGCGCTAATAGTCATATTTTCGATAGTCTACGCATTTGGCCTACTGGCAGTGCTCTTCATGCTGTGGAACCGCAACTACCCGCCGCTCAAGAGCAAAAACCCCGCAATCATGACCCTGGTGATGGTGTGCGCGTGGATCTGGTTTGGCAGCGAGCTGGGGGCCAACGGGCACGTCCCCTTGGCCAACACGGCGATGACGAACTGCAAGGCGTTTGGCGTGTGGCTGCGGATACTCCTGGGCGTGTGCTCAGTGAGCTGCCTGATTGCGCTGCGCACGTACGGGCTGTACCGGGTGTTCCACCTGAACATGCCGTACCAGGGGCTGGGGTTCTACCTGCCGTTCCTGTGCTACTTCCTGTGCATAATAATCTACGGCATCGTGTCGCAGCTAATCGACGCAGCGCACACGATCGCCTACGTGGCCGTGGCGGACATCTGCTCGTACCACGCGGGATTCAAGGCCTCCGTGTTTGCGCTCCTGTGGGTGACCTGGGTGCTGGTGGCCGTGCTCTCGTGGAAGATCCGGCGGATCAAGAGCTCGTTCAACGAGACGCGCGAGATCACGCTGGCATGCCTGCTCGTGTTCACGGTGCTGGCGTTCACCACGGTGATGCACTACACGCACCCGAGGTTTCCCCTGGACGTCAAGCTGCGCGTGGCGACCACGGCGCTGGACCACATTGCCGTCAACGTGCTCTGGTGGCTGATTATGGGCAAGCCCCTGTGGATGTGCGCGTTCCGCAGGGACGAGTATCTGCGCTTGTGGATGCGCAAGCTGCGCGGCGACGGGCTGCAGCGGGCGTACGACGTCGAGACCAATGCGACGGACAGGCGGGGCATGGCCGAGCTCGGGTCGTACGGCCACGCGACCATGCTGCACGACAACGACGACCGGGAGGAGGGGCAGCTGGGGACCCGGAACATGGGCTTCTTCTACAACCTCGACGGGGCCGAGGATGCAGGGGCCAAGGGCAGCGGGGAGAAGAAGAGCCACTCGAGCTTCGTCGCAATGCCCGAGAGCCCCGTGGTGGCCAGGACCGTGAGGGCCGCGCACTACTCGCAGAGCGACGTCGTGCTGACCATCGACGAGGACGCCGCGGCGCATATGGATAGCGGCGGCGCCGGCGGCAGCGTCGGCGGCAGCAGCAGCTCGGAGCTGAGCGGAATGGCGAGGCCCGCGTCGCCGCAGCTGGTGCCGCAGACGCACCAGACGTACCGCCCGATCATCTTCCCCGACCAGGCGCACGTGGCGCCGATGCGGCTGACGGACGCGCACGCCCGCGGGCTTGATCCGCTGGACGGCGACGAGCGCAAGCTGATCTGATCCGGCGATTCCGACCGGAGGTAGGGGGGGGGGGGGAAGAAAGTCGCCCCTACCTCACCCTTTCTGCCATTCTAATTCTCGTCCTTGCATTTTTCACGCTCTTGTCAGTCTCGTATATTTCTTTGTTTCTCTCTTTCTTTTCTTTCTTTTTGCGGTTCAATTCAACTCTTTCTGCATTCTTTCTACTCTTTCTTTTTCTTCGGCGTACCTCACAAGAGGCCCACCCTTCATTTCACACAGCAGCACACACAAGGGAGAAGAAGAAAAAACAATGGGGAAGAGAAAGTCGTCGCGCAAGGTGGTCAAGAAGGAGCGGCCGAAGCTGGACACGTCGTTCGCCTGCCTGTTCTGCAACCACGAGTCCTCCGTGACCGTGACGATGGACAAGGAGCACAAGGTGGGCAACCTGCGGTGCAAAATATGCACGGCGTCGTACCAGGCGGCCATCCACCACCTCAGCGCGCCGGTCGACGTGTACAGCGAGTGGATCGACGCGTGCGAGGAGGCCAAGCTCGAGGAAATCCGCAAAACCACGGCAGCAGCAGCAGCAGCTTCTAACGAAGGCAGCGGCGGCAGTGGTGAGAGAGGCAGGCGTGGGCAGCAGGACGATGTGTCGAGTGGCAGCGAGCGGGGCAGCGTGGGGCGCGGCAGAGTGGACCGCTACGGCGTGCCTGAGCAGCTGACGGATTCCGAGAGTGAAGGGTATTAAAGTGACGATAAATATATTATAGAAAGGTTGTACTTTATGTTTCCCTGTCAGATAAGCCCGAGCTCAGCCAGTTCCCTGGCGGCGCATTCTATCGCGTCGAGCACGGCGCACTGCGTGTCGGAGGAGACCTCGGGGTTGTTGAACGGGATGCGGAAGAAGTGTGGCAGCGCGTGGGCCCTGTGGCCGGCCGACGCGGCGGCGAAGCGGTCGACGGTCGCGTAGTCGATTAGCGCGCCCCCGCCCTCGTTGACCCTGCGGCAGACCAGGCGCGCGACGTCGCCCCACCACTGCTGCGGCTCGGGCTCCACCGCGTCGCCCTGCTGCTGCTGCTGCCGGCGCATGAGGGCCTGCGGCACGTGCCAGAAGCACACCGTGGTGCCCTCGGGCCGGCCGACCAGCCGCCAGAGGCCCGCCTGTTTCCCTTCCGCTGCCGCCGCCGCCACTGCCGCTGTCCCGCGGTCCTCGACCATGCGGGCAAAGTCCAGGGCCAGCTGGCGCGCGCGCGCCACGCGGCTGCGCAGGTACTGCGTGCCGTGGTAGCGCCAGGCGAGCCACATTTTGATCGCGTCGGGGCGGCGGCCGCAGGCCAGCGTGGCGTCGCCAAAGTCCCACGAGCCGCCCAGCCCCTCATCCGCCTCCTCCGTGTCGCCGTGGTACAGGTAGCTTGCGCCGAGCCCCAGGGCCTGGCGCATGACGCCCAGCCCGTCGCGCACCAGCAGGAAGGAGCAGTGCATGGGGATGCCCAGGAGCTTGTGCGGGTTGACCGTCAGCGAGTGGACGCGAGCACGGGGCACTGCCGCCACCGCCACCTGGGCCGCCTGGGCCCTGCTGTCGGCGTCGACGTGGGGCGGGCCGAAGAGCAGCAGGGGCCCGCCCCAGGACGCGTCGACGTGCAGCCACATGTCGAACTCGTCGCACAGGGCCGCTAGGGCGTCGAGCGGGTCGAAGGCGCCCAGCACCGTGGTGCCGGCCGTCGCGTTGACGAAGAAGGGCGCGTCGCCCTGCGCCACGTGCCCCTCGACCAGGGTGCGCAGGGCCGCAGGGTCCATGCAGCCCCGGTCGTCCGTCGGCACCACCACCACGCCCTGCCTGCCGAGCCCCGCCGCCACCGCCGCCTTCTCGACCGAGTAATGCGCGTGCGCGCTAGTAAACACCACAGGCCTCACCCCCCTCCTAGCGAGCGCCCAGAGTCCCTCCTTGCGGCACTCGGGAAACCTCGTGTTGCGGGCCGCTACCAGGGCGTGCATATTCGCGTACGACCCACCGGGGAACGTCAGACCGGCAGACGTCTCCGAAGGCATGTTGGCTAGCTGGCAGAGCTGCCGGCCGACGGCATGCTCGATTACGGCGCCGCTGGGTGATGAGGCGAACACGTGAGCGTTGTTGTTCAGCAGGCCCAGAAGGGTTTCGCTCAGCACGCCGATGGGTGTGGGCGAGGCGTAGAGCTTGTAGAGGAACCGCGGGCTCCACGTGTTGGTCGCCGATGATAGGACCGCGTGGATGTCGGCCCAGATTGAGGTGGCGCCTAGGCCGCGGTCTGGGAACGTTAGCGGCAGCGTGGCGGCCACTGAGGCGGCCGAGTGCGAGGCGACGATGGGTGATTGCGCGGAGAGCGCGTGCTGCACGTATGCTGGGAACTCGCGCGCTGCGGCTTCAAGCAGGACGCGCAGCTCCTCGTCGGCCGTCTGTGCGCTGCCGCTGCCGCTGCTGCTACTGCTCATGTTATCGCTGCCGGTGGCCATTACCATTGGGGGTTTTGTCTCTGGGTGGATGTGTGTGTGCGTGCTCGTATCTGTCGCAACGCCCTCTTCCCCCCCTTTTTTCTTTACTTTCGTGCGAGAAAAAAAAGAAAAGTAGGCAAGTAGCGTGCTGGTTGGCAATATAGTTGAAAAAAAATCGAGTTGAGGATGCTTTTTTTTTTTTTTTCTTAATTTCTTGTCTGCGGGATGCAAGGCAAGCGGATGACCTTTTTTTGTTTAATGTGATCCAGATAACCGCTCATTTCATTTACCCAATCTGCCGTGATCGATAATCACCCACGGATCATTGGATGATCACACGCATGCTGCGCCATATTTGCCCGCAATATTGGCCCATATGCAGTCTGGGCGTGTAACGGTCCAAAGAACGGAGTGATTATCCACGGAATAAGCCATCAGATGCACTGCAGGCTGATAAACGCCTTGCATTCCCAGATGCCCTCTCTCTCTCTCCTTCGAAACAAATCACCTACTGCCTTACCCACCCACGCACTCCCCTCTTTCTCGTAAACAAACCACTGCCACTCAGCCCAACATCTAAGAATATAAATATAAAAAACATACCGCCCCTCCACCACCCGGCGGACGACAAATATTACTGCATGTGTGCAATCCGGATACGCTCCATTCTGAGATGTGCAGTAACCTTTCTTCCTTGTCCCACATGACTTGCAAATATCAGCCACCTCTTCCAACACGGTCCACACGCACCGCTTGCAAGGTACCGCCCATCAAGGTTTCTTTTTTAAATATGCAGAAATATATCTCGCTTTTCATCCTTCCTCCCTCAGCACAATGGACCTCACTCAGCCATCGTCTCGTCTGCACACAAATAAAATTCCAATTACTACCCGCGCATTCTATCTATACCTAAGCCCCCCATCTAAGACCCGCCTCTCAGCCTTGCTCATAACCACAACAACAGGAGAAGAAGAAAAAACGTCAACACCGTTAGCAACAATATCTCAAGGGGAAAAAAGAACCTTTATTCAATTCATCCTATCTGCCATTGCAAAACCGACGTCTGAGAGCAAACAACACCCCCCTTTCCTTCTACCCTCGCCACCTTGCCTCCTTCCTTTTTCATTTCTCAAATCTGGGATTCAGCTCCCGCCTGCCACCTTGTTGTTGTTGAAGAAGAGGAAGAAAAAACATTTCTGCATCTACCTGTAGCTTTATTGACATATTTCATCTCTCCTTTTTAGTTTTTTTCTTTTCTTTTCTACACAGCATGTCGTTCGAGTTTACCGAGAACGAGCGCAAGCGCGTGCTGCTGGCCAAGCTGGCCGGCGTCACGCTCGACCCCATCGGCCACGCCGACCTGGCCGTGATAATCGTGCTGGGCATCGTGTACCTGGTGGACTTCATAGCCATCGGTTTTATCCTGTGGAACCGCAGCTACGCGCCCATCAAGTCGAAATATCCGCTAATGATGAGCACCTGCATCCTGGCCATGTTCATCTGGTTCCTGGGCGACCTCGTGCTGAAGTCACACATCCACGTGCGCGGCATCTTCAGCAACTGCATGGTGTTCTGCGTCTGGATGCGCGTGCTCTTCGGCACCTACATGGTGTCCGCCCTGATCTCGGTGCGCAGCTACGCGCTCTTCTGCGTGTTCCGGCGTAACCGGGCATACAAGGGCAAGTACATCTGGTATTCGGGCGGGCTGGTCGTCATGGTCGGCCTGGTGTTCCTGCTGATCACCTACGTGATGCCTGAGAGCAACACGGTGCACTACATTGCGCTGATACAGATGTGCAACATGAGCTACGCGTACCGCGCGATCGTGCAGGGTCTGCTCTGGGCCACCTGGATGATCACGGCCGTGATCAACTACCGGCTGCGCAACATCACCAGCTCGTTCAACGAGAGCCGCGAGATGGGCGTGGCCTGCATCAGCGTGTTCATCCTGCTGACGTTCAACACGATAATCCTGTACACCGAGCCGCTCTACCCGACGCGCACAGCCCTGCGCGTGACCGAGACCTTGATGAGCCACACGATTGCAAACTTCCTCTGGTGGTTCATCATGTTCCGCAGCATCTACAACTGCGCCGTGCGGCGGCACGAGTACCTGGCCGAGTGGAAGCAGAAGCTGTTCAGCGACGGACTGCAGAAGCAGTACCAGATTTCGCGCACAGACCCGTTCTCGGGCACCATGCTGAGCATTGCCAGCCAGAAGGGCGTCACTTTGCCGAGGAACATGCCGTATGATATGCGCATGTCGTTTTCCCGCCGTAGTCTTGGCCACCACCAGGAGTCGCCCACCGAGGGCCAGGAGTTGGGACCGGAGGGCACGTGGTATGAGGGCGCCAACTGCAACGCAAGCGTGCTGAGCAGCAGCGTGGACCGCGTGGACGACGACGACCAGTCGAACGTCATGCTGTTCTCGCCGCAGAGGGGCGGCAATGGAAGGCCGCTGAACATGCTGGAGAACATCAGCTCGGCAACCACCATCCACGACGAGCACAGCGCGGCAGCAGCGGCGGCAGCAGCAGCAGCCTCCAACCCTGCATCTGCTGCCGCTGCCGCTGCTGCCTTGTCGGGCTACAGCTTCCCAACGAGCAGCGCGAGCAAGCCGTCGTCCGAGTAAGCGTTCCTGTGCATTAATTCCACATCTCGTACTTACATAATATCCATTTCTTTAATTTATTTGTACCCGCGACAACCCTGATGCTGCACCATACGCTAGCATTACTTGTATGCTACCTGTCTGGTGGAATAACATTTAAGAGTCCATACTTTTTGGTCATGCCTTGCATTTACACCTGAACAACCACTATTAGTATTATTATTATCTTTATCTTTATCTCCGTTAGTACTGAGCTGACAGCACGTTGCAAGTGGGGCAGGTGCTCATAAACCCACTTCTCGTTCGTAACTGGCGCCATGCATGGGGACATTTCAGCACTTTGACGCTCAGGGTGTGTGCATTACAAATGGGAGGTTACCTGCATACAGTAAATGGAAAAGGAACGAGTGACCTATTTTTTCTCTCTCTTCATCTGGCGTTACACTCTACGCGTGTATAAAGTGGCACTTTGCCAAACAGACACATTGCATATACTTTATTTTTTGTCTCTTCTCCTAGCCTTGCTACATATTTATTAAGTATAATGTCATTCGAGTTCACCGACAGGGAGAAGCTGCGCGTGGCCCTGGCCAGCGTGCTGGGCGTCAAGCTCGACGCCATCGGGCACACCGACCTGGCCATCATTGCGCTCCTCGCCGCCCTGCACCTCCTACAGCTCATCCCCACAGCCTACGTGCTGCTGAACCGCCGGCACCCGCGCATCCGCAGCCACTCGCCCGTCCTCCTCACGCTCATGCACGCCTCAGGCATGCTCTACTTTGTCGGCGACGTGGCCACGCACGAGATGATGCACCCCGTAGGCCTGCTCAAAAACTGCATCTTCGTGATCGTCTGGCTGCGCGCCGTGCTCGGCCTAATGGCCACGTACTCGCTGCTGACGACGCATGCAACGGTCGTGTACTTCCGCAACAGGAGCAAGGATGGAGCGGAGCTGGGCGCCTGGGCGGTGGCGGCGTTTGCCCTGCTCGGCATGTCGGTCAACTTTGCAATCGGCGTCACCGTCAGCCTGCTGTCCACGGACCGCACGGTCAGCTTCGTCACGGGCATCGAGGTGTGCCAGTTCCACAGCGGCTTCAAGGACGCCGTGGTCGTGCTCGCCTGGGTGTGCTTCCTCGGCCTGCTGCTGGCCTGCGCCGCGGCAAACATGCTGGCCGAAAGGGGCGACGGCGAGGCCAGAGAGCTTGCACGCGCCTGCACGGTGCTCGCCGCGGCCATGGTGCTGCACACCGTCGTGTTCTACAGAATGCCCAGGTACCCGGCAAACCTGGCATGGCGCGCTGCCGTTGTGTGCTGCGACCAGGCGGCGTGGTTTGCCGCCTGGTGGCTCGTCATGGGCCCGGCGCTGGCCCGCTGCATGCGCGACAAGCGGGCTGAGCGCAGGGGCCTACTGGGCGGCGGCAAATAGCCTGCTGATAGCTGTGGTGGCTAATTGCACAAGCTCTGGGTGCTTCCCCTGCTGCCCGACATGCTCGGCCAGCCGCTCGAGCGATTCGCGCTGGGCCCGCAGCACGGCGTCGCTGTCCTGCGGCTCGTCCAGCACCAGCCGACGGCGCATCTCCTCGCGCAAGCATCCCAGCTGATGCCACGGCAGCAGCATCTCGCCGCCGTCGCTGTTGCCGTCACTGGCACAGCCAGCGTCGGTGGCCACGCGGCAGGCGACGTAGCTGGCCAGATCGACCCTAGGCACGCACGCGAGACTGCGCTCATCTAGCGCCTTTGCCAGCTCCCCAGTGCTCATAAACAGCATCGGCCGGAGCATGCGCAGCGCCTGGTACATAGGACCCTCGAGACCGCCGACAAGCTGGCTGCACGCAA
Source organism: Coemansia erecta (assembly GCA_027574685.1). NCBI lineage: Eukaryota > Fungi > Kickxellomycota > Kickxellomycetes > Kickxellales > Kickxellaceae > Coemansia > Coemansia erecta. Next base: position 14,296 of record JANBOJ010000048.1, on the reverse strand, counting down.
ACTCGACGCGCGCTACGTCGGCAGCCACCTGCAGCTTGACGTCCTCGCTCAGCGGGAACGACAGCAGCGCCGCGTGCAGGTACGCGCGCAGCACGGTGTCCGCTAGCAGCTGGCGCTGCCCGTCGACCAACGACTGCACGTCGGCGTGAACCGGCGCGATCTCCTGCACGTGCGACAAAGCTGCCTCCAGCGCCGCCAGGTCGCCCTTGTCTATCGCCAAGAGCGCTGCATCGCGTGCCGCGCCGTGGATGCGCTCGACCAGCGGCGCAGGGTCGGCGGCAGCAGCCAGCCGCGCGTCGGCCTCGCGCACAGCCACACGCAGCGCAGCAACGCTGTTGACCACCGCCGCGCACTCTGCGCCCGATACGCTGTCAGCAGCACTGCACGCACAGGCAGCCTGCACAAAGTCCTCCACGCTGCGCTGCGCCTCGGCCACTACCGCAGCGCCCAGCCGCTCGTGTGCCGCGGCCAGGTGCACCTCGGCTGCGATGCAGCGCGCCGCAGCGGCAGCCGCCCTCGCATCCCACGCAGAGGACGGCTTGGAGAAGCAGCGTGCAACGGCGGCCTGCATGCGGGCAGCCGCGGAGCCGACGTACTGCGCGGCCAGCGGGGCCAGCAGCCCGTCCCACAGGATGGCCACGCCAGGGTCCTCCCCGGAGCCCGGGCGGTCGGTAGCCACGCCGCCGAGGCGCGTGAGCACCAGGGGCTCGAGCTTGGGGAACAGCGCCCGCGCCAGCCGCGGGAACCCGGACGCCAGCGTGCCGCGCACCGCGGGCGCCAGCAGCCTTGCGGCCAGGGCGGCCACGGCGGCGCGCCACCAGAACGCCAGGGCGCCGTCGCCCAGCAGCCGGCGCACCTCCGCGGCGCCGGCGTGGCGGCGGTCGTGCACGGCGAGCGCGCGCTCGAGCGTGCGCATGCGCAGGCCCTGGTCCAAAAGCCCGTCGGCCAGCGCAGCCACGTCGCCCCACGGCGCATGCGCCGCCAGCGAGTGCGCCGCCACATCGGCCGCCCAGGCAGAGGCGCTGCGGCGCACGCGGGCGGCCACACAGTCGCCCAGCACGCCCAGCAGGCCGAGCACGTGCAAGCCCGCGGCTGCGTCGCCGGCGCTGTGCCGCTGCAGCCCGCCGTCCACCATGCGCTCGGCGGCCGCCAGCACGCGCTCACGCCTGCCTGCCACGCCCGCCATCTCGCGGTCGGCCAGGGCGACGCCGGCGGGCACCGGCGTGCGCGCGATCTCGCCCAGCGTCTGCGCTGCCGCAGCCCAGTCCGCCGGGCCGTCCGCCGCCGAGTCGCCGACCAGCAGGCGCAGCCGGCGGGCCAGCTGGGCGAGCCTGGCCACGGCGCGCACGCCGCCCAGCGCCGCCTGCAGGTTGCCCGCCTGGCGCGCATACGCCGCGGCCTGCGTGTGCGGCACGCGGATACGCGCCCGCAGCGCGTGCATGTACGCCTTGATCTCGCCCACGTGCTCCTCGGCCTGCGCCAGCGCCGAGTCGAGCGTGCGCACGCCGACGATCTGCTCGAGCAGCGCCGCCTGCTTGTGCTGGACGGCCGCCTGCGCGTGCTGCGAGAGCCCGTCGATTTGCTGCTGCAGGCGGCCGAGCACGGCGGCGAAGCGCGCGTCGTCGGAGTCGGAGCTGGAGTCGGCGTCGGCCGGGCCCTTTCGCTCGGCCAGCTGCTGCTGCGCGTAGGCGAGCGGCGAGAAGTCGGGCGCCAGGAAGCGCGCGTGCTCGGCGCCCACGGGCGAGCGCGACGAATTCAGAGAAGATTCCAGGTCGGCTGCGTCCATCGACAGATGCTAGATCGGTTTTTTAAAATTACAACAACAGACAACAAACGAAGGGAATGAAAATGATATTTTGATGCTCAGCTGGGCCGCGTCTGCGCAAACCACACGGCAAACTCGGCGTCGGGATGCACGTGCTGCCAGATGGCGCGGAAGGACCAGGGATTGGAGTACATCACGTGCTCGGCAATCTCGTGTTCAAACTTGAAGCGCCAGTACCCGCGGTCGACCAGGCGGGCCAGCTGCTCGCTGCGGCGCTTGCCGAGCGCGGCCCACGCGCGCTTGCGCAGGCCGCTGACGAACCACCGGCGGTAGCGCACCAGGTTGCGCCTGTGCCTCAGCCGCATGTCGAGGGCCACGGGCTCCCACCGCGGCGTGTCGTCGAAGGTGAACGGCGGCGCCTGCACGACCGAGCCGAGCGGCCGGCAGCTGCCGAACGTCCAGTCGACCACGCCGCTGATGCGCAGCGTCGCCGGGTCCACCAGGAAGTGCTGCAGGTCGAGGGCCCGCGGCGCCAGCGCAAACTCGGCCAGCGGCGAGGCGAACCGCGCGACCATCCGGCGGTACTCCATCAGCTCCATGCGGTCGAACGAGTGCTCGGCAGCTGCCGTCGCTTCCTCTTCCGCTGTGCTGTCGAGCGCGTCGAGCGCCACGAGGGACGCGTCGATGAGCGCGGCGTAGTAGTCGGCGCACGTGTCGAAGGGCCCGAGGACCGCGGCGTCTGCGGAGTAGCCGGACTCGGCGCGCCGCGGGTCGAGCAGCGGGCCGACCACCAGGGCGCCGTCGCGCGCCGCCAGCGACCCGATGCGCGGCAGCCGCAGCTCGCTGAGCTGCACCACCACGTCGGCCACCTGGTCCAGCACCCGGCGCTTCTCGTGGCCCGACAGCCCGTGCCAGTGCCTGCCCAGCGGCTCGCCGGCCAGCCGGCTGACGATGGCGTACGGCACGCCAACGCTGTTCAGCGACGTCATCTCAGAAGCCAGTATCTGCGGCACGTGGATGTCGCTGTGCTCGAGCACGTAGGCCATCGTGATCATCTCGCTCTCGAACACGTCGGCGGCCACCGAGGGCTTGGGAATCTGCACGGCCCACTGCTCGGCGTCCGTGTCGGGCCCCGTGTCGATCGCGTAGTAGAGCATGTACTCGGTCTCGGTGCGCGCCCCGATCCGGCACCACTGGCGCGAGTCGAGCTGCAGCGCCGCACGAGCCGCCTCCTCGAGCGCCTCGAAGCATATCCACCCCTCGTACGCCAGCAGGCCCGTGTCGCGCGCCGGCCCGCCCAGCGTCTCCGGCGACTGCAGCTGCCGCTGGAGCTGGTGCTCGACCACCCATGCCTCCTCGTACACCGGCTCCTCGTCGTCGTCGTCCTCGTCTGCGTCTGCGTCCGAGCCTGTGCATGCGCCGCGCGTGCTCTGCAGGTACGCGTCCAGCGCCGTCTCGAGGCTGTCGTAGTTGATTGCTACGGGGCCCTCGTAGTGCGGCAGCCCGCTGCACAGGAACGCCACCGTCGCCTCCTCCTCCGAGTCGCCGTCGATGTTGTCCAGGCACGGCGGCTGGATCGTGTTGGCCGTCTGCGACGACCGCGTCTTCTGCGACTCGCTGTCGCTGCCCGGTGCGTCTGCCGTCGCCGTCGCTGTCGCCGCCACCACGTCCATCAGGCTGCGGATGTTCTTGTCCACATGGCTGAACGCGTCGAAGTAGTCTGCCGCGCGGAAGCCCTCGATCATTGCGGCCTGCAGCATCTACTGTGTCGATAAAAAGCCGGGTGTGTGTGTGTGTATCTTTGGTTAGCGAAGAGTATGTAGTGAACGCGAGTCGTAGTCCATCGGGCAGGACGATGCAAATGTGAGAGGGAGGAGAAGAGATGTGTGAGCAAGGAGGAGAGGGAGGGGTGTGTGTGTAGAGCGCGCTACATATAGTACGCCTCCCCCTCTCTCTTTCTCTCTTCTCTCTTTTGCTCGCTGTGGGTACACATCAATGCGCATTCACCCAATGCGGGATGCGAGCACAATGCCGGCAAAGTAACCCGTTTATATCGATTAACTGCCTCCTCCTCCCTCCTTCCCGTGCTGCAAAAATACGTGCGCTAAATGCGTGGGCCAGTCCCAAAGAAGCAATTAATTGTCAGGGAGCAGGACTGAATGTGCGATCAAACTGCCCGTTTGTTTCGCCCAGAGCTGCCGTGCTGCATAGGGAAATTGCCGGCGTGGCGTCCAATGTACGCCTGCTTGGCCTGGGCTGTATATGCGCTGACCTGGCATTCGCAGCATCGCAGATGCAAGCACATGTTTTTAAACTTGCCTCTTCTGCTTGTTCGCTCGACTCCATTATTTCTCCCCTTCCTTTTCTTTTTTTGTCGCTGTTGCTGCTGTCCACTGCTCTACAATGTATTCTGCCGCCAAAATGCTGGCCTGCGCGCTACAAAGCAGCGTCAAGGACAACCCGCAGTGGCGTCTGCACTGATGCTCGCCGCTGGCCTTCTATCTATGCAGGCAGCGCAACAAGAGAACAAGAAATGAAATGAAATGGATAAAGAAGGCGTCTGCTTTTCACCCGGTTTCCGGCAAGACTGATGCAGCCGAGCACAGGATAGACAAAGAAAGGGCGAGCGGGCCGTGGAAGCGCAACAATGGCCTGGTCTCGTAATTGCCTGATTGATGTGGGCTGAAAGGGGGGTGCGAATGAAGGCCGTCGGCAGCGCCTCCTTTTCTTTTTGTCCTGGACTGACTCTGCGGCCGCGTAGCGAATCGAGCAGCTGCGGGACTGGCGGGTTACGTTACGTGGTCGATGACAATGCCGAGGCAGAAAAATATAAAAAAGAAGTCTTTATTCTAATCGGAAGCAAACAGGAAGGTGAGTTGGAAGCGAGTGAGAAGGGAGAAGAAAAACTGACGCACCTGCTTCAGTTGGGCCATCATCTCACAGCAGCGTCGATCGCTTTAATTCAGCACGAGACGCTCTCAGATGAGCTGATCAAAGCCGTCGAGCGACTCGGGCGCATCGGTCGGGTGGCCCAGGCCGGCCATGGCGTGGTCGTTCCAGAACTTGGTCAGGTGGCGCTGGCCGCTGTCGGCCAGGATGGTGACCACCGTGTGGCCGGGGCCCAGCTTGCGCGCAATGCTCAGCGCGGCCACGCAGTTGATGGCCGCCGAGCTGCCGACGAAGAGCCCGTCGTTGGCCATCAGCCAGCGCGACATGCGCACGGCGTCCGCGTCGGACACCGACACGGCGCCGTCCAGCGCACACGACCCGTCGCTGGCGAACAGCCGGGCGAAGTTGCGCGTCATGCGGTTGAGCCCGACGCCCTCGACCAGCGTGTCGACCTGCTGGCGGCGCCTCGAGCCCTCGCGCTCGGTGTCGCTGTACATGACGCCGTGGTTGACCTTGTTCGCCAGCCCGGAGCCCTGCGGGTCGGCCAGGAAGCAGCGCAGCCGCGGGACGCGCGGCCGCAGGAACCGCGCCACGCCGGCAATCGTGCCGCCGGTGCCCGAGCCGTGGACGAACGCGTCGATGCGGCCGCCGGTCTGGCGCAGGATCTCGGGCGCCGTCGTGCGGTAGTGCGCCTCGGCGTTGAGCGGGTTCTCGAACTGGTTGACAAAGTAGCCCCTGCGCCGGCCCGTCGGGTCGTCGTCGCCGTATGTCTGCGCCCGGCGCCGCGCAACGTTGACAAAGTTGCCGGCGTCGACGATCGAGCAGGGCGCTACGCGCTCGACCGTGGCGCCGTGGCGCTCGAGCAGCTGCGACTTCTCGACCGCCTGGTCGCTGGGCATGACGATGTGGCAGCGGTAGCCCTTGGCCCGCGCCACCATCGCCAGCGAGATGCCCGTCGACCCCGACGTGCCCTCGAAGATGCAGCTCTGCGTGTGCGGGTGCAGCTCGCCGCGCTCCTCGGCCCGCTCGACCAGGTACAGCGCGATGCGGTCCTTCGAGCTGCCGCCCGGGTTGAGGAACTCGGCCTTGCCCAGCACCTCGCAGCCCGTGGCGTCCGACAGGCTGTTGATCCGGATCAGAGGCGTGTTGCCGATTAGCGCCGTGACGCCGCGCACAACGCCTGCCGAGCGCGTGCTGCTCTGCTCCTGCCTCTCCTGCTGCTGCTGCTGCCGCCGCCATCTGTAGAGCTGGCAGCAGGCCGCAAGCGATGCCGCCGCCAGCACATACACCGACACATGCGCCGCCGCCGTATCTGGCATCGTTGTGTTGAGTTCTGGATTATGAGGATATCGGGATAAAGAAGGTGCTGTGCGAAAGAGCTGCAGGGCTATCTGACTCGGTGCTCTCCATGGCTGATTGATGGATTGATTGATTGCTGGTGCCTCGTCTGCTCGGACCGAGGCCCCCGCATGCATGATTTTATGGGCAGCAGCGGCTGCGAAAAAATATCCTGGCCCAGGAGCGAAAATTAATCAACTCTGTTAAAGGAAAGTCGAGTTTAGAAAAGGGGGAGGGGCTAGTGCATCTCGGCATCTCTGTCCTCGTCCTCGGCGCTGCCGTCGCCCTCGGCATCCGCCTGCTCCTGGATGGCGCGCAGGAACGCCTCGACGCTCGTGCTGGCCTCGGGGCCCAGGCCGAGCTGGCCCACCAGCGGCGCCATCTGCCCCGACTCGAGCACGTACGACAGCGAGCCGAGCGCCTGGCGGAACTGCGGGCTGGCCACCACCTGCTCGAGCGCCGCCGCATCGCGCGGCATGTTCTCAGGCAGCGTCGGGAACAAGGTGCGCCTGAGCCGCTCGTCGGCCAGCACGGCGGCCAGATTCTCTCTTGTCAGCACGTCGCCCAGCTGCACGCCGCGCTGGTGCCGGCGCTGATCCGGCACGCTGATTCCCGAGATCAGCTGGCGCAGGCTGTTGAGCTGGTCGCCCGTGCTGCCGCCCAGCGGCGTGACGTCGTCGCCCGGCTGCCGCGACGCCCGCCGCAGGTTGCCGCCGGGCACGCCGCCGACCTGCGCCGACGACAGCGACGCGTGCATCCCGGGGCTCTCGCGCGCCAGGGCGGACTGCTCGCGGTGGCGGCTGAGCACCTCGGCCTCGCGCGAGTTGCGGCGCACCAGCGGCGGCACGCCCATGCCGCCCGCCCCCTCTTCGTCCTCGGCCTCGTCGTCGTCGTCAAGGTCGTCTTCGAGGTCGTCAAAGTCGCTGCTGACGTTGAGCAGCGCGTTGGCCGCGCGGATCAGCTTGTCGTCGTTGGACGCGTCGGCCTCCTGCATCCAGTAAAAGTTGCGCTGCGCCGACGACTTGAACTTGAGCATGTAGACGCGGTCGGCGGACTGCGCCACCTTCTCGAGCGAGAAGTCGCCGGGCAGCAGGATCAGCTCGTCCGAGTCGCGGTTGGTCTCGCGGTTGCGCCAGCCGAACCGCGGGATGCCGTCGCTCGAGCGCTTGATGTAGCACACGCCCTTGGTGGTGTCTGGGCGCACCCAGCGGCTGTCGCCGTCGCGGAACATCCGCCCGGCTTTGAACTCGAGCAGTGACCCGGGCACAAGCACCTGCGCGGTGCCGCTGCCGCCGGCCGGCCGTCTTGGCTGCTGCGAATAGAGCGGTGTTGCCATGCTGGTGTTGCTTGTGCGAAAATTTGAATTCGGAAATAGAGATTTGTTAAAGCGTGTGTGTTGAATGGAGAGGAGACGAGAGCGGAGTAGAGGCAAAGCGCACTTTCAGCATTCTCTCTCCCTCGCTCGTGCAGCCTGCCATTTTCTGCAAAGCCAGTGATGACGAAACTCTGACCATACACACTCACACTTTGTACGCCGTCTCCCCCGCAACGGCTTTATTTTTTTTTCTAGGCACACGCAAGGAAAGTCACTCACGTCACTTCAAATGCAAGCGCGTCTAGAACCCCGGGGGTCGAGGGCGGGGAGTGCTTTTGTGTGTGGCGGGGGGGACGTGTGTATTTCAGACGCACAGACCATATCTTCGTTATCTTGCTGCTCTCCCCTCGTTCAGCCTGAAATTCTAGCGGGTGAATCGCTGCTGCTGCTGTCGGCAGATGTGATGATGCACAGCGCACGTGCCCATCTGCCTGCCTATCTACTTGCCTGCTTGTCTTCCTGCCTGCCTGCCTGCAGATCTACGATAATTAGATCGGCAGTAACACACAGGCAGCACAACCTCTGCTGAGCAACAATATCCCGCATTGTTCAGAAACGCGTGCGTTTTTTGCATTTCTTATTGATGCTCCTCTGCCTGACTTGCACCAATGAATGGCTGAAATTGAATGAATGAATGCATCTCTCTCTTCCTCTCCCGTTTATCTCCAATTTTACAAAAACGATTAAAAATTCCGGCATTCATGTTTTATTTTGTCGACTTGTCTGCTGCTGCTGCTGCTGTTGCATGCCGCATGCTGATGCTGCCGCCGCTGATGTTGCCACTGCCACTGCCACTGCTACCCAGCATGCATTCCTTTTTTGCCTCCTTTCTGTTGTTGCTTTATTTTTCAGATCACAAAATACAGTTTTGCTCCAAAAAAAATACCAATACCAGGTCTGAATTCGAACAATCGAATATGAACGAAGTTGCTCCAGTGATAACATAAATTGGTCAAGAGGTGGAAACGAACTGGGGGGAGGTAAGGGTGGGGGTGTTCTGGCCCGGATGCTGGAAGAAATTTAAAAAATAATGTGCTTTACCTTTGGTTCCCTTTTTTGGTACATGTGCTGCGTCTGTGTGTATGCCTATGTGTATGTAGCGACAAGATATAACGCTGAGAGACTTTTTCTTCCCCCTTTGTGATGCATCGAGATAACCCGCACCAGCGAACTGCATTAGCAGAATAAGAGAGTAGCGTGCCTCGCCTCCCCTCTCTCTCTCTCTCTCTCTCTCTCTTTTCATTTCTGTTGTTGTTGTTGCTTATGCTGCTGCTGCATCGAAACTGACTCAGTGTTATTCATCAACCCAAATAAAGGCTCGCCAGCTTGTTGTATTTTCCCACCCTTTTCTTTATCGGGAATACGCACAAGACGCGTGTGTTTTTGTGGCCAATTCCATCTACTACCAACTTTGGTGTTGGTCACGCAGACCTTGGTTCACATTTGCTCTTCTCTCTTTTCTTTTTTTTTTCCTTTCTTCTCCCGATTCTGCGCCTGGTCAAGCATACCTCTGCATCGCTTCTCCCTCCTCTTTCTCGCCCCCTCTTCTCCTTCACTCTACTTTTTATATACCCCTTCTCTAGCCTCCCCCCTCTCCACAGCCTCGAGATCTGCTCATATACTCATCCTCATCTTTATATTCCGTCATATTCTATATATACGCTGTTTACTCATCATCTGAACCTTGCAAATCCTATTCTGCCCCTTATTTTTTTCTCTCGCCATCTTCTCGGCTATTCCTGCCGTATCCACACATAAAGGTGTGTTTTCTCTTATTTTTTATATTAATCTTTGTCGCATCAAGCGAGATTATAAATCACCCTTTCTCTTTCATTCACTTTTGTCTATTATCCATCGCATCATACGCTGCACCAAGTGCAATACCAACAAAAACTTTTTTACTTGCATATTTCTGCTCAGCTAATTCGTCTACCAATACTCTGTGCCTTGGCAGCACTAATTTCTAGCCGGTAAGTTCATATTGACTTCTAGTTCACCACCATAATGGAAAAAATTCTTGTAAAATTTTCTTTCTTGTTGCGGCACCCGTGATCAGCGCAGTAGCACCATGAACGCTAAGGTCGGACCGTTCTCGACACAAAGTAAAAAAGAAAAGAAAAGAACTGCTCTTTTTTCTTTTTTGTTCAAGTGGTCCCGTGCTCAATTACTTGCCTTCCTGCTCGATTGCGATCGTACTGCGCTTGTCTTTTATTCATATTTTTGCTAATCATTTTAGGGAGCAAGTGTGTGTACAGAGAGGCGCGAATGGTGCTGACAGCCCAGGTCATATGCCGTCCATTTTTGTCTCTCCTATTTTCGCTTGTTTTTGCCTCGCATACATCCACCCACTCACCCCCTCTTTTGTCTCGTCCGAATTTGCTCCTGTTGTTTTTGTCCAATAAATCCTTATACGAACAACAAAGCGGACGATTCTTATTTCTTTATACAAGTCCCTCTTTTTGTTTGTGTCTTTCTTCCCCTTTTGGAGGTATCCAAGTCTAGACAGCAAAAACAATTCCCGTTGTCTGGCACGAATGTCAAACAAGAACTGAGTCAAAAAAATGCAACAAGATATAATATTCTCGTTGCAATTTGATATCGAAGGCTTTTATTGTTACTCTTCATGTTTTTACAACAAGAAAAAAACTTTGCAAACGTATTTTCTATTTGGACCACTTTCTTTTCCTCTTGAGCGCTTCTTGAACGTGTCGCGTCGCTTACATCTTATTACACTATTTTTATTACTGATAATTTGTTTATTTTATTTTTATTTTATTAGCCTGTTTCTAATCCCTATCGATAGCATCTGAATGCGTTACTTGCCCGGTTTATATTTAGCCAGACACACGCGCTCCAACAGTCATGTTTGGCTCAGAGATCACCAGCCCTAAAGGCTCCGCGCTCTCGCCGTCGCCGTCGTCCGTCTCTAAAATCGACACACCCACGCAGCCTGACTCAGCCTCTATTATTACCCCAACCGGATACATCGCTTCTTCTGATTTGCATGGCAGGAGCAATTGCCGGCGTGGTCCAAAAAACAAAAACACGGCGCAGCAGACATGCGCGCTTTCCGCATCCAACAGCGCCTCCTCGCCCTCTTGCGGAACTGCAAATGCTCGATGCAGCAAGTCCTTGCTAGGTGCAAACACTCAACCGCGCCACAGCTCGACATGTGCCCATCAGCCATCGTCAACATCGCCAAATTCGTCTGCAATGGCGCCGGCAGCCGGTAGCGATGGTCGACGCAGCCGGGATGCCTGCCGGAGGGGTGCAAACAAGTACCAGAACCACCGCATGTCGCTGCCAAGTGGGCCCTCTGCCATGTTGTCTCTGCCGCCTGCAGTTCACAGGGCGCCAATTGCAGCGGTTGCGCCCTCGGTCTCGGCTCCGGCAGTATCAACGCTCAAGGTGTCCAACGTGACAGCTGCTGGTGCATTCAGCCCGCCATCTGCATCTCTGTCGCTCCTGACACAGTCGACGCCCTCGCCGCCAGTCAACTCGTCGTTTGCGTCGCGCAATCTTTTGCAGCGCCAGTTTGCTCGCCCGCTGTCGCTTCTGTCTCTTGCAGCATCGCCAACCCAGGCTATGCAGAGCGAGCAGGCCAATACCGCCAGCCGTCCCATTCCCGTCCACAAGCGGAACCAGTCAAGCAGCGACGGAGCTGGAGGCACGTCTTCATGCATTCACCACTCGCTGCCGAGCACATCGCGACGCACTCAGCTCTCGCCGACTCTCGACCGCCCGCAGACAGTGGCCAACGACAACACGGACAACGACGATGGCAGGACTGCTGCCCGCAACGGCGGCTATAACTCACAGCGACATTATAATCGCAGAATGGACATGGTAACCGCTCCTGGCCACTTTGTTTGCATATCAGTCAAGGGGAAAAACATTCGGATGCTGCACAAGACAATTGACATGGGAGGCGTTTCTGCTGACGCTGGCGCTTGTTTGCCGCAACCCAAAAAATGCATTATTGGCATGCAGTCGGCAGCAGATGGGCAGGACGGACAGCCGGTGCAGGACATGGATGCAGACGCAGAGTGCTGGTTCTGCAAATGGGACGTCGAATCGTATGGTGCCCAGATTGCAAGTCCCTCGGGAAGAACAAACGGATCATCGGCAAATAACGCACACCACGCAAGCAAGTCCTGCAGCGACAGCAAGGGCAAAGGCGCCGCTGATACTGATGCTGCTGCTGCTCCTTCTGCTGGATTGATGCTTAATGCAGCCTCGCATGGTGACAAATTTTTACGGTCATCTGACAGCCATCCACAGAGGCAGACAACGGGTGCAGGGGCTGGAAGCTGTCCCTGTTTATCCTGCATTAGCCGCCCTAAAAACCCTTCGTCGTCGTCGCCGTTGTCGTCGTCGGTGCCATCTTCGCTCTCTCATCTTTCGGGTCCACCGTCTCCATCCACAGCATCGACATCGAGCATGGCCGTCTCAGCCTCCCCACTGGCAATTCCTCGCCGAAGGCGCTTGTTCTCGGCGATCACACACCTGCCCGACGATCACCCGATAATTATCAAGCTTGTCAAGCACAACAGCATATTCTATCGCCCGCCACCTCGGCCGCGTTCTCAGAAGCCAGAGCAGCAGGATCAAGACCAGCAGCTACCAGAGTCATCCGAGCTTGACGAAAGCGCCGAGGACCAGGACGTCTACTGTAGCTGCCATGGTCACGATGATGGATATGTTGCCAGCAGCGACGACAATTGCGATGATGCAGACACCTGCCTGACAGATAACAACACCGAAATTGAGGAGATCAGCGAGGAGCAGCGCGAGGCAGCCGAGCGCTTTATGCTGTGCCAGGAGCTGCCGTACTGGTGCTGCATACTGACATCCGACACAAGCGAGCTGCTCTATACGGCCGTTTCTCTTGACGACGTGCGTCCAGCGGTTGAGGCCGAGCAGCCCATGGGATTTAGCACCAAAGCCGACGGATTCTACCCGCCAACACGCGAGATTGTCGACACCATGGTCGAGTATCTCGGTCTTGTGTTTAACATTGACACCTGCCCGGCCGTTGTTCCGATCGAGCGCCGCCTTCCCGAAATTCGCGACTTTATCTGGCGCCTGTTTGATGGCACGATGACTGACCTATGGACAGCCATCGCCTGCGTGATTCTCTTACGACGCTACTATCGCAGCAGAAGCCACTGCATTGATGCACCCTACGAAGCAGCACACTCGCTCTTCCTGGGAATATTCATGCTGGCAACGGCGCACTGCGAGAGGGTAGATGATCCGGAAATGCTCCGACTGCCACAAATGGTCGAGATTCTCGATTCGTTCTACCAGGTAAGCGACCTCGTGCGTATTCGCCGCGAGCTCCTTATCGAGATGGACTACAACACGTGGATAAGCCGTGGCGATATCATGTCGCACGTCGAGAACAACATCTTTGACACATACAAGGCCATGTCCGCATACGACTTTTACAAGCAGCGACAGGAGCAGCGGATGATGATAAAGGAGAAGGAGCGTCAGGAGGAAATCCGAAGACAGAATCTCTGCGCCCGACTCGAACGCTTTATGCAGCGCACTCCGCATGATTCTCTCGGCAGCTGGAATAAGGAGACCATGTACAGCATCGAGTCGCGGTTCCTCTTTAGGCACCTACCGTGGTTCCCGGGAATGGTCACGCCAATCGATGTCACGGCCAGATCCGAAAAGGCAAGGTTCTACAACTTTCCCGACAAATACCCGCCCGTATTCAGCCCGCTACTGCCGAACAGCAGAGTCAGGATGACGGGAACTTCCACCTAAAAATTTATTGGTACTTTACATGTATTAGGTATAAAATAACATTAGCTAAATATCTGGATTTCTCGATTTGGTTGAAGGTATTTAATTAGACTTGTACTGCGGCAGGGGCGGTAGAATCTGGTGCGGCAGGGGCGGTAGTAACCGGTGCTGTGGTATCCGGAGCTGGCGCAGCAGGTGTAGCTGGAGTAGGCGTACTCTTTGTGCCGTCGCTGTCGGGTGCCTGTATTCCGGCAACAACCCCAATAAGAGAAGCAAGCGCTAGTGTACTTGCACTCGCAACCATCAGTGGAAATACATATTTCTCGACTCCATTCGTGTCTATTCCTCGCGAAAGCTGGAAAACAGGATCTGTAAAGATAAACGTGCCAATTGACATGTACCAGGCTACCAGAATAAGCGTGCCCTTTTGAAGACTTTTCTTGAAAATTCCAAAACGCTCGTAGACAAGCTTAGTAAACGGTATTGTAAGAAAAGATACAATACCTATACAGATCATTGTAAACGCATAGTTGACAAGGTACGCTGACCTGAGTGGCTCCTCAATGTTTTTCCCCACAAAATACGCCATAAAGCCATAGCAAACAAGCGACCCTATACAACCAAATAGACCAACAAACTTGGCTGTATTAATAAGACCCTCGCCATACTTTTCTTCAGCCATATCAACAAAGAAGAGCTTAAAAGTGAGAAAATAATGAGGATAACAATTTTTTTAAATAAAAAAGGACAAATAATTTCCTATGACAAAACTTTGACGTTTATATATCCAAATCTGAGCAGCAGATTTCATGTTCAATTGCATGTCTTTTGTTCATAAACGTGTATAACATAAGCCTTTTGTATAAACGATTTCAATCTTTCTTTCTGAAGTACAGATGTTCCTTTTAAAAAAAACAAATCGTTTGCATTTGAACCAGTGCCAAGACTTGATCAGCTGACACCTATGGTTTATGTGAAAAAAATGTTTATAAAATATTTTGCACATTTGAGAACGATGTTTGGATCAATAAATAAACAAAATAAACAAAAAATAGGCAAAATTTTTTTTTTTTAGCGGAATAACTTACCGCGCTCTTATTAAATACCTCTAGAAAAAGACTAAAATTTAATTGTTAACGTCAGTTTCCGTGTAGAGGTACAACGGGGTCGCA
>JANBOJ010000047.1:0-74001 GCA_027574685.1 Coemansia erecta | reverse complement strand
CAAGCTGGTGGCAGGCGCCGAGGACGCCGGCGACACTGCGACAGAGCCCGAGCAGCCACCCGCATCCCCCTCCTCTGCCACACAGCCCGAGAAGCCGCCGCAACTCTCACCGCCGCCAGAGAGCGCCCGCGCACCTCCACCGCCACCACCTCCGCCGCCAACATCCTCGTCCGTGCGGCTGGCAGCAGCAGCAGCAGCACCCCGCAACGCAGCGTCTGCCACCCCACTGCACACATCCCACTCGCGGCCGGCAATTTCGCGGGCAGAGTCCTCCGCCTCCGTGTACAAGGACTTCACCGGCGGCGGCCACGCAGACAACGGACACTGGAACGACCCGCCGGCCGCCGTATTCCGCAGCGGCGGCGGCGGCAACACCAGCGGCAGCAACAGCGGCACGGCGTCCAGGGCCGAGGGCTTCACGGTGGTCGACGGGGCAACGACACCCAACGGCACCATGGTGGCCGAGGAGGTCGAGGACGTGCCGGAGACGCGCGGCGAGCAGGAAGAGGTGGTGCGCAGCGAGCTTGTGGCGGCCCTCGAGGCCCTGCAGGGGGGCCAGGCGGCGGGCAAGGTGCTCGAGGATACCAGGCGTCGGGTCGACGTGCTCCTGGGCAGCGACGCAGGGGAAGCGGGCAGGCTGGAGGAAATTGACGGGCGGCTGCTGGAGCAGGTGTGCCGGCTGTGCGTGCTTTTGAAGGCCGGGAAGTTTGCCGAGGCCCTGGCGGCGCACCGCGAAGCCGTGGTGCTGCCCGGAGGAGACCTCGAGCTGCGGTGGCTGGTGGGCGTCAAGCGCCTGGTCGAGCTGCGTAGCAAGAGCGTGAGCTGAATAGAATATGACAATTTAATTCATTTTTTTGTTTTATTTTACTGGGCGCTTGGCCTCGGTGGACGCCTTGTGGCTGTCGATTTCGCGCAGCGCCTGCTGGTGCTGCAAACGCTCGGCCTGCAGATACGGCGTGAACGTGTAGACTGCCACGGCGGCGCCGACCAGCGAGGCGAAGAGTGGCGGTCCGAATCTGCGCAGCATTACTTTAGATTTGGTTTTAGTTTTGGATTCTGATCTGGATAGAGATAGCACGAGAGGCCGAATAGATAGATATTTTTTCTTGCGTGGGAGGTTGAGGGAGAAAGAAAGATGCGATACGTAGGACCACGTTTTTGTTTCCATTTTCTTACTTTGTTCATATTCAGACCGACACAGTATTTCCACCTTTTACCCTCACCCTCATTTTCTCGCATACACGCATAACCTCCTGGGCATTTAACAAGATGCGGCTTCATCCGGGCCATTTGCTTGCGCTCGTAGCGCTGCTCGGGCAGCAGACCGTCGTGGCGACGCTCGTGAACAGCAACCTGATCCGCACCGTAACGCTGGGCGCCTCAGCCTACGTGACCGAGCAAATCGGCGTCGTAGTGCAGAACACCGACACGCACGCCACCCACACCAGCTACCGCGTATGGGCGGGCGACGCGGCCAAGCTAGAGCGCCTGGCGTCTCTGCACGTGCACGAGCGCAAGAGCGGGCGCGAGCTGCCGGTGACGAAGAAAGACGATATGGAGTACGTCGTGACCCTGGGCTCCCCGCTGGCGGCGGGCGAGAAGATCGGGCTGAGCATCGACATGGTGTACACGCAGATGGCGCAGCCCGCGCCGGCGACTAACGTCGGGCAGGAGGACGACCAGCGGTGGGCGTGGGACGACCAGCTGCTGGTCGCGTCGCCGTACGCCACGCGCAAGCAGAAGACCGTCGTGTCCCTGGACGGAAACACAAACAGCAATGGCGGTACCCGGCTTGTGCGCCACGAGGGCGCCCGCGGCTCGCGCGACCCCGACACGGGCTCCGTGGTATTCGGCCCGTTCAACTCTGGGGACACAGCTGGCCGCGGACGCGTCGTGTTCGTGAGCAACGCGGAGCACGTCGAGGCCACGGGCCTGCAGCGCGAGTACTTTGTGAGCCACTGGGACGACACCCTGCACGTGTCCGATGCCTGCGACGTGCGCAACGCCGGGCCAAGCACGCCCGGCGGGGCAATCGACGGTGTGCAACGCATGATGTCGAGGTTCACTGGCGCGCGCGACCATCTTATCAAGTCCTTCGTCGTGCATGTGCCGGGGACGGCCAGGGAGGCGTTCTTTGTGGACGCTATTGGCAACGTGTCGACGTCGGCTATCGGCACAGTTGGGAAGCGGCAGAAGGCCGTGCATGTGATGCAGCTCAAGCCGCGGTACCCGCTGGCCGGCGGATGGCGCTACGCCTGGCGCCACGGATACCGCGTGCCCCTGGGCGAGCACCTGCGGCGTGCCACGGACGGGCGCTTCCACCTGCACGTGCCCTTTATCGAGCGCCTGGTGGCGTCCTCGTCCAGCGACAAGCACCTCGCAGTGCCGGACCACTCGGCGGCCGCCGTGCTGGACTACGAGCTGCGCGTGACCCTGCCGCAGGGCGCCTGCAACGTTGAGCTGCGGGCGCCGTTCGAGGCGGAGTACAGGATCGAGCATGCGAAGCACTACTTGGATGCGCCGGGCGTGGCTAGGCCCGTCGTCGTGGTGAGCATGCGCAACGTGCCGCCGGCAGTCATGGGCCAGAACGTCGTCGTGTCGTACGATTACTCGTGGGCGGCTATGTGGCTTAAGCCGGCGGCTATTGCCGCTTGCGTCATGGGCTTGTTTGTGCTGGCTTCGGTGGTCAGCCGTCTGCAGTTCGGGCTTGCGCCGGCTGCTAGCAAGCTAAAATCCAAGGCGGAATGAACTAGTTCTGCGATTAAATGATTATTGCTCTTTATTTAGGCAATCCGCAATAAAATAAACACCTGTTGCTTATGCATGGGTAGCTGTTTGACTCTTTACCCCTTTATTGGTACTCTACACTGACTGTGACCAATGTACCATACTGCCGTCACTTCTTTTGGGTTTATATGATTTTACTAGATTTGGATATAATCCTTAAAAAGGTGCTAGTAAAAATTAAATAAAATGAGAGAAAAACAGTTTGAGTAACAACCAACTAAATGAATATATTAGTCTTGTCAAAATGAATGCAGAAAGGTAACATAAAAAAACTTGGCCACAGCCATACGAATAATGTGTATATGACCAACTGAAATATAAAGAACGCCGCATATAAAATATTATCAACTTTATCACTATAGCATTCATATGCTCTACTAATAGAAATCATTTCCACTTGTTTGACGCTGTTACTCAATAGATCAGAAACCCAATGACATATCTACTAAAAGTCGAATATTACAAATAATCTTCCAATATATCAAATAGTGCAACTCGTTGGTCATATCAAATATTAGCCTCAATTGTGATTGCACTATCATGTAATTATATTTACATAGCCCTAGTCTATAATAGCTAATATAAAGCCATTTGCATTTTTCTGAAATGTTTCCTAACAGTTGTTCGCCTGTTATTTCTAGAACTGTCAAATTGCGAAAACTATCAACAAAAATAGATACCCTTTCCAAAAAGTCATTAACCCGACTTTCATTATTTTTCCACTCTGTGTCAATCACTCCTTCCATTTCTTCAAAGCTAAATTTCCATAAATCTGGGTTTTTGACATAGTCATCTAGTATTTTCGGATAACCTGGACAGTAGTCATAATGTGTCCATATTGTTTTATCACCCATGTATAATAGATAAAGCGTGAGTCTTAATAAATCTAAATCGTTATATCCAGCATATAAATCCAAATTATGGTATGTTAGCTCTTTAGGATTGTCATTAGACAACTCACATAAATATTTATAATTTCTTCTGTAATCCTCATAGCTAAGAGTATAATCACCTTTGTCATAAAATGCAATTTCTTTATTCTTTTCATTCCATGCAAAAGTTTTAAAACTTTGTATTTCCTTCTCAAATCTATACGTGCTCAAATAGGCAGCAAGTTCTAGCTGAGTCTTAATAAAATCAATACTATTTTCGGGTTCCATTGTCAAAAATAATATAACTACTGTTAACGTCAAATAGAACCATACTCTTTAATATAATAAATTCTAGATTTGTTGTTGGTTCTGCGATTGGTTTATATAAAAATTGTAATGTGTTATAAGCAGTAAGTTTATGGCTATTTATAAGCCGTATACAATTTTTACAAATAGCAATTCTCTATTTTAAATTAATAAGCATTGCATTAACCGATAAATAACAAATTATTTATTTCAAGCAATCATACTTCTTTGTATAATATACTGTAAATAAATCATTTTAAAGAAGACATATTTTTTGTATTGTAAATATTTAATTAAATTATTTTTTATAAAAAAGTACTACTTTGTTTTGTAAATTAATTTTGTATAATTTTATATAAGAAATAATTCATTGTATTGTAAATTACATTTGTTTTTTAAAGTGACATATTGTTGCATGTCAACATCTTTGACCAGCAATTAGAGGATCAAGACATGACACCAATTATGTGAACCGGTTAGAATTAAGGACTTCCACGATACGATTTGATGGTGTCAAGATGTCATTCGGAAATGCACTCCAATAAGCTCAAGCCATTATAATAGCATATTTATTTATTTACACACTTCAAAGCAACTACCAACGCTCCTGGGCAAGCACCACGTACCACATATAAAAGCTCTGGCTTTGGCGGCCCCAGTAGTTGTTTTTTCTCTCAACAATCGAATGCATCTCTTATCAACATTTTAATATAAATAGTATGTCCTACTTACTCCTCCCATGCAGCAATTTATTATTAGCTCTAAGTTAAAATTTAATAAATGGATATAAAAGAGATGTGTTACCATGTTTGATTTCTAAAAAGATGTTCAAAGAATGTCTCCTTCTCAATAAACCTAATGACCAAATAGCACGGCCGCTAGTTTATTTTTAACTAAATTTTTACACAATGTGCCAAAGCTGCCGCCATTGATATTTGTTGAATATTTTCAATGAAAACAAGCGTTTTGGCTGATCACCAAATACACCACCAGAACCGTCCTGTGTAGCATGTATTTCGCAGTTTATTAAGAAAATTTGTTTTAAACGAAAACGTTTTTCTTTTTCTACGGGCCGAGCCCAAAGCACCCCCAGTTGGCTGGGTCGTACGTAGGGCACAGTGGATCCTGTAGCCCGGATTGAGTGGATGTGGGGGTGGCTGTAGACAATTCTGATGCGACTGCAACACCGAGAAGGGCAGCGAAGGCTACAATCATGTACAACGGATTCATAGTAATGACTATTTTGGGTGTAAAATGCTAGTAGATGAGAAAGAGCGAAAGAATAAAACACCGAGAATGTGCCCCGCGTTTTTTATGCGAGCAAAATCTCATATTGTGTGCAATATTTAGAGCGCACGGATTCGAGGATTGGGGGGAACAAATGAGGCGTCAACGCAGTACATCACTTCAATGCATCCGTGCGCATTCAGCCATCCAACCCTCTCTTTTTTTCTTTGCTCCACCTTTTTTTCGCTGTATTTATTTAGTTGCGTTCCGTACCAACGAAATGACCATACCAGACTCTCTAAGCTGCCTAATGGCAGCGTTTCCACCCGCATCCACACACGTCGGTGCCGAGTCCCCCCTGGTGCGCTCTTATTTCTGGGCGACCGTGGCCGCCGCCTGGGTGCTGACCTTTGTGCGCCAACGCGGGCAGCGCAACTACTCGATCGTCGACCGCATGTGGCCGCTCTACCCGCCGACCTTCCTCGCACTGTGGCAGTGGCAGACCGGGTGCCCCGATATCTCCAGCGTGGCGCTCGTTGCACACACTCTGGTGTTTGTGTGGAGCGCCCGGCTGTGCTTCAACTCGATTAGGCGCGGCGACTACCGGGTGGGCGCCGAGGATTACCGGTGGGCTGTGGTGGGCCGGGCGTTTGATCGGGCGCTAGGCAAGGGCTTTTTGCGCGTGGTCGTTTGGGAGGTCTTCAACCTTGGATTTATCACCGTGTTCCAGCTCGCTCTGCTCTATATGCTGGCCCTGCCTGTGCGTCTGGTCACCGAGGACACGGGTGCGCGGTGGACACCGGCAGCCGCTCTGTGGGCGGGGATAGCCGGCCTTTTGCTGGTTGTCGAGGCTGTGGCCGACCAGCAGCAGTGGGCGTTCCAGCAGGCGAAGCGCCGAGAGGACACCCGGCTGCCTTTTGTGACCGGCGGGCTGTGGCAGTGGTCGCGCCATCCGAACGTGTTCTGCGAGCAGGCGTTCTGGCTGGTGTTGTGCTTTTTCTGCGCCGCGGCTGCCGGCGTTGACCTAGGCGCCTGGGAGCACGCAGCTAATCTGATCGGTCCTGCGTTGCTGATTGTTTTGATGTGGGCGTCGGTCGGACTGACCGAACGCATCTCGCTGTCACGGTACCCGGCCTACCGCGCGTACCAGGTCAAGACCAGCCGCCTGGTTCCCTGGCCGCCATTGAGCGACGCCCAGGTCATCGCAACTGCCGCCCTGCATGCAAAGTAATCGTTTGTTTTTTGTTTATTAATAATGCAAATTTTTTAATGCTACTGCATGCACAAGATGAGGGACCAATGCAACGGGGACGGTCCTGACATTGATACTACTGCTTTGAGTAGGTATACTCAAGCTGGACGGACTTCAGGGAAAGTACACAGCGATTGTTTTTCAATCCAAAAATCTATTGTCTGCCCTCTCAGCTAACAAGTACATTTATGCCAACCATAACAAATCTATACTTATTAACACAGCAGAAGCATTTACAATCAATAACAATTTTAACAATAAAATTAAATATAGATATAATCAGATTATATACAAGCACAAGTATTTGGACGTCAGTATTCAAGAAAGTGATCAGATAGAATAGCTTATAGATAATATAATAATTAACATAAAAATTGAAAAAATAGATTTCTTATAAAAAGGATTTACTCAGTAGACCAAAATTCATGTCCTGTATAGCTACCTTGGATTGCACTTATTATTTTAGAAAAATCAATTTTGAAAATAAATTTATTTTATAAATAGAAAGTTGCTGAAATGTAGTAAATACACTTATCTAATTAAGTATATGTTAACATAACCTCTACAAAAAATTAACATTTATACTACTAACAACCGCAAACTCTATTGACTTATGTAGGCTAGGCCGGTAATAATTATTTGGTAAAACTAGAATCTGCCAAAAAGGTGCTATCAATTAGTAGTAATTACTTACAAAGACATATAATTGTTCACTAATAGGTATGTTAAAATACTATGGAGGTCATCTAATACCTCGTAATCTGCGAGCATTTGCATAGTTGCTACTTATTCAAATAATCTTGGCACATTGCTACAGATATAATATATTTATTTTGGTTTTATTATCCTATTTACTACCAATAATATAATATATTCTTTGCATATTTATTTGGCCTATGAAACTGGGTCCCCCTGCAGTCCAGAAGACATACTTAGGCCAAGAGGGGTGGAGTAGAGCTATACTCAAGAAATACAGTTAGACCTAGAGAAGAGCTACACAAACGGAATTATTCAAGTATAGAAGAGGGCTGAGGAAACACAAGAAGGCAATCTCCAAGCAGGTTCCCTCCTGCACACTCAGAATATACCAGTTAGCATCATGGTGTAAATATAAAAGCCCCTAATCTCTAAATGGCTGAAAGTGTGTCAACTGGCCAGATGATTTGGTATGACCTCCTATTATTAATTTTTTGGACAAGGTATGATTATTTTAATAGAAACTAGCATATTAAATAATAGTTTTTAAATTCTAACCCCATTAAAATATAAAAAACAAGCCAATTTGTGGTTTAATGCAAACCCCAACATTAGATCAACATAACTTTTTAATGACCTAGTTATGCACGTTTCATTAGTAGCATGTTAACATACTATATCTAATATTTATGACTTTATATATTGATTTACCATTGCTGTGGATATGGGCAAACCAAATTCAAGGGCAAAACAATGATAGGTTTTTTTTATCTACTTTATTCTTTTTAATAGATTAATTCTGGGAGTATTAGCTGCATGACTTTACTGAGCCCCAAAAATAAGATATAACAAAAACAAGTTTAAGTAGACACTTTATTCATGTATATATATTATCCACATTATGGTTTCATTACTTGATAATAATACCTGAAATATCATGATATTCTGTAGTTAGAATTTGAATCATGTATTCTTATTGGGAATGCAAGCATTAGTATTAAGAATGGATATAAACCTTGTGTTTCTTTTATGTGTATTTTGATATAACAGCAATAATAGAATATACTACCAAATCTTATTCAACTCTGGAATGGGCAAGTCTAACCAACTCTTCATATTCCCCAGACTGCTCACACATGCTTTTGAAAATTCCGCCTGATCTTTGCAGCAGGTTTGCAGGTGTGTCAAGCTCAACAACCATGCCCTTGTCCAAAACCAGAATGCGATCATAGTCAATGATAGTGCGCAAGCGATGTGCAACACAGAACAATGTAGAGTTTGCAAACTCTGATCCACGAATTGTACTCTGGATGTGGCTGTCAGTGTCAAAGTCAACAGAGGCAGTTGCTTCATCCATAACTATCAGATGAGATCGACGAACCAATGCTCGTGCAAGAGCTACCAGTTGGCGCTGTCCAAGTGACAGATTCTGGCCATTTTCCTTGATTTCTGCATCAAGGCTGTTAAAGATTCCAACCATTTTCTCAATTGGCCTGCTTATATCACTTTCACTAGAGGAGCTGGCATCAGTGGTGCTCTCAAGAACTAGATATGTTCGCTTGAGTGAATCCCATATTAGTTCATCTGGGAATTCATTAAATGGATCAATGTTGAATCTAATAGTGCCATTAAACAACACTGGGTCTTGTGGAATAATTGTGACATTGTGGCGAAGCTCCTCAAGTCCAATCTTTGAAATATCAACACCATCAAGTATAATACTACCACTAGCTGCTTCAATGAATCTCAAAAGTGCCAATGAAAGGGTACTCTTTCCAGCACCAGTTCTGCCAACAACACCAATTTTCTCACCATGTTTAGCTGTCAATGAAATTCCATGCAGTACTGGTTCACCAGGCACATACTCTACAATAAGATCTTTGATTTCAGTCTTACCTGATGATGGCCAGTTTCTTGGTGGCTCATTTCCAGGCAAAGAATGCAGTGCAGCTTCCTGCTCTGAATTTATATACTGGGAAATGCGCTCAACAGAATTCATATTTGTTTCAATAATGGCATAGTTGCGAACAACCCAAATGACTCGTTGTGTAAATGATATGGAGTATGAGATAACAAATCCTGCTAGACCAGCATCAAATCTGTCAATATTCATAAGAACAATTACTGCTGTTAAGAAAGAGACAAATGCATTCACATTGTCTATTCTTACTTCTAGCCAGCGATTGACTGTCCAAGTCATATGTGATGCACGATTATACAATTCTATCCTATCTAGTGACTCTTTAAGATATAGCTCACTAACACCAAATGCTCTAATGGATGATGTTCCTAAAATTAGCTCTCCAAGATGTGACACAAGTGGTGCCCTGTTAATTGATGAAAGCCTCATGAGCTCACGAGTTGAGCAAAGGTAGTAGCTTGCCAAAATGTAATATATAACCATGAGTATTACAGCAATAATGCAGAAAGCAGGAATCACCATACTTATTGCTGTAAAAATACCAATTACAGCAAAGATATCCAGTAGCCATGTCATAAATGTTTCAATAGACACCTCATCAATAACTTGTATATCTTGTGAGAAACGATTAATTATACGACCCAGAGGTGTTGAATTAAAGAATTTTGGAGTTGCATGAACAACTGCCCTAATCAAGTTTGCATGGAGAGATGTTGAAGCATCAAGTGAACCAGAGTAAATAAACTTCCACAGTATAATTTGCCAGAGTGAACCTAGAATACCAATAATTGTATAAACACCAACCCAGAAAGATGTTGAATGTGAATAATCATCTTTGCCAGTGGCAGCAACCCAAATACGGACCCAATAATCTTGGAATACATTGATCATTTGAAGAGTTGCAAGCAACAAGAGTACAGCCATCCAATAATACCAGCCACCACATGCAGATAAGTACATTGTCCAGACACCTTGTTTGATTGTGCCTTGTTCACGCTCTTCATCCTTGACCAGCTGTGTCTGGCTTGTTGACACTTTAGATGCATCATATACATTATTATCATTGTTCAAATCGCCTGCTTCAGTGCTTAAAGTATTATCATCATTAACATCCAGTTTTGTTTTAAGATGAGAAAATACCTCAGTCAGTGCACCTTTTGCTTGCAGCTCACTTGGTATGCCTTGGAGCACAACTTGACCTTCACTAATCATTACAATATACTGAGCATGTGGAATGCAAAGTGATATGTGGTGTGTCACTAGCACACATGTTCGATTTTCCATTAGTGAAGAGTTTCCAATAAGACATTTGGTTAGGATATGGTTAGCAGTATGTGTATCAACTGCTGACAAGCAATCATCAATCAACAAAATGCTATTTCTTGAATAGACAGCACGTGCTAATGCAACTCGTTGCTTCTGGCCACCAGACAGGGTTACTCCACATTCACCAATTTCAGTCAAGTCCCCATCTGTCAAAATATTTAGGTCAGGTCTAAGGGCACATACCCAAATTACTTCTTCATATCTTTGCTGATCATAAGGTTCACCAAACAGAATATTTTCACGAATTGTTGCATTACGTAGCCATGCTTCCTGTGGAACATAAGCAATATCTGAAATTTCACAACCAAACTCTGATTTGTGATTGTTGTTTCTGGTTGTTGGTACTATAATCTGTCCTTGGGTTAATGTCATTTCTCCAATTAAAGCAGAAAGTAATGAAGTCTTTCCAGAGCCTGTTGGACCTGCAATAAGTGACAGGCCACCAGTTGGGAATTGCACATTAATTCCTTTTAGTGAAAAAGATGTAGTGGAAATAGTGCTTGAGTCAGACTGGCTACTTAGTAGAGATGTATCCTCATCTGGCTGATCTGCATAATTATTTGAATTATCTTGCTTTTTATCCCAATGCATATCAGCATTGATAAATCCAATTCTACAGTCAGAGTCAACTCTGTTAGCTGCAACACGATCAGCAGTACTTTGAATTTCTGGTTGTTGTAGATACTCATCAATCCTCTTAAATGCTATATAGCTTCCAATAACAAATCCTATTTCACGTGGATAGCGTTCAATAGATGTACGGACCAGGTAGAAGACAGATATTGAAGTAAATGCAAGTTCAGCTGTCAGACTATTGCCTAAAATAACAATATAGACAAAAAGAATAGAGGTAAATGCTACAACTGGTGATAAGGCTGAAAAAGCTTTAACCCAAACCATTATGTTCATTTTCTTCCACAGTTCTGCTAACTGCCTGTATCTTTGTTCATCAACTTGATCAAGGAACCGAGACTCCCAACCAGCAAGTTTAATTGTCTTTATACCCTGGATAATATCCTTAATAACTCCAACTCTGTCATCACCCAGGGATGCTACATTAGCCTCAGCCTTGCCTAGGTCAAAAACATATGATTTGGTTATGGCACCGAAAATGTAAGATATCAATAAACCAATAAGGACAGAGATACCCAAAAGTCTGTAAATGTACCACCCACCAAATAGAATTGCAACCGGGTATATAAACAAGTGATGCAGATATCCAATTGCATGAATTGCTTTATTAAAATCGGTTGTAAGCACATTCATAATCCTTCCACTTGATGCACTGCTGGAGAGGGTTTCATTATTGTTATTAGCTGACAATAGTCCAGATGCCTGTGCAAGAGGTCGGTTAATAGTCTTAACTGTCAGTTCATTGACTAGTATAATATTAAGTTGTGCTATACTATGGCGACCAATATTTATGGCATAGTTTATAAGGACAGGCTCTATACCACTTGCAAACAGTAACCCAAAAGCATCAAGATATACTCTACGCAAAACAACATATTCATTTTTAATGCTTTCATCTTTGTATACAGAAATAGCATGTATAATTCTTTGTAGCAAGTATGGTTTAACGAACTGCAGAATAATTGCAATTGTTGATGAGACTACTTGATAAGTTATGTTTACAGCAAAGAATGACACAAGTCTATATAAAAGAGAGTGCCCTTCCTTACCATGTTTCTTATATTTCTTTAATACATACTCTGAAGAATCGCTGCTGTGCAGTTTGTATAGATCAGTACTTTCAAGGGGCTTCTTAACCCCTCTTTCAAGAATGTCACTGTTCCACGAAAAAATAGCACGATTTAGCCATGAAACATTGTTTTCAATAATATCAACTAGATCTGCCGGATCAACAGAGTGTGGAGGAGCAAGAGGTGTCAATTGGTTTGTGCTATCACTATAACAGTGTGGCAAATACTTGCTTACAGGTTCAGCTTTTGCATTAATCTCATCAATTGGTCTTGTAAAGTATAGGCGAAGCTGGATTAGTTGTAGTAAAAACATTTGCATAATGCCAATAACTGTTGTTCCAATAAGACAATTAGAGTAAATTGAAGCATCTTTACCAATCATAGGCACAGTGACATTTTCTGGTGTAAAGAATGACATATAGGTTGCATACAAGCAGACACATGCTTGACTAGCTGCAATGACTGAAGTAGTCCATGGGAATAGCCCATAGTACAAAAATGGGTTACTGAAAATAAAACGAGCATAAAAGATAACCAGCATTGCAAGAATACTGAAATCAAGATATAGAAGTGCAAATGAAAATTGTCTAGCATCCTGATTGCTATTAATGACCATGTAGTGTACAATTGACAGCTGAATAAAAGACATTACAATAGCAATTGCTCCCATGAAGGGGCGGTTGTCAACCTTAATCACATGGCCATATTGTGGACAGCGCACAGGTCTCTTGCTATTACCCACAGAGACAAATGTCTTTCCAAACCTGGAGTTTGAAGCAAATGGGATTAAAGCAATAGCAAGAACTAACAGACCAAAAAATGTAGCAGAATGCATAAAGGTAACTGGCATAAAATTGGCATTGTTGTTGCTTGTTTGCTGAACGTTGAGACCCAAATTCTCTACTGGTGGATCCTTAGCAGAATGGGATAGTAGGGCATATGAAGCTGACATCAGGCACACGGCACCTATTGCCAGCTTGACTTTGCTGACAGAAAACATCCTATTCGTTTGTAAATATTTTTACATTTGTTAGTACTGTATTAGGTATAAGGATATAATAGTGGCAAGTAAAAATAGTAGTTTCTTACCTTTAAATTCTTAAATGGATAATAGTATTATAGTTGAAAATAGCTCAAAGTAGCGTTAAGAGTACAAGAAAAAATTTGAGGAAGAATTACTCATTTAATAGGAATGTGCACATTAATTATTATAGTAGGTGTGTGTTTTTTTGGAATTCAACATTAGCCATGACTTAAAAATTAATATTTCTTTGACAAGCATTTTTAATTTTGTATTCCTTTATTGTGTATTAACCGAGCCTTTGTAGTGCCATTTTTTCTTTAAGTTGCTGCTCCAAAGGTGTGGGTCGGACTTAAAATGTATAATACATTTTAAAGCTGCTTTGAATTTGCCACATGCGTTATTTGGAGAGACATACTTCTTTGAATTTAATATAAGCCAACTCTTTAAAGTGCAATCCTTTTTGGCAGACATATTCCTTTGAATTCTGTACTTTTAATGTTGCATTAGCCGAGCCTTTGTAGTGTCCATTTTTCTTTTTTAGTTGCCACTCCAAAGATGTGGGTTGTATATGAGATGTTTAATAATTTATAAAGCTTCTTTGAATTCCCCACGTGCATCATTTGGACAGACATACTTTTTTGAATCTAACATGAGCCATACCTTTAAAGCTCCATTTTTCTTTGATAGGCATATCCCTATGTATTTTGGATCCGTCAATGTTGCATTAGCTGAACCTTTGTAGCGTTTATTTTCTATTTGGGGCTCAAGGGTGTGGGCCAGAAAAGGAATGTACAATATAATTTAATGTTGCTTTGGGTTTTACTCCTACTTTTTTGATTTAGACATTACCGAATCATTTTAAATATATCATTTTCGTTGAATAGCTTATTCCCTTTTAATTTCATGTTTTTTATTTCTTCCTTTAGTTGTCACTCCAAAAGTGCAAGTTGGAAAAGAAATGCTTAACTAAATCTAAATTAAGCTGAATATTTTGAAGTCCACTTTTTAGAGTAATAGAGATATTTTCACCTTTAATTGAAGCTCCAGAGTAAAAACGGCCATTTTTTCACATTAATGCAGCTAAAATTCGTGAGAACACTATAAAACAAAAATAATCTGCAGCTATCAATACGTCAAGCAACCACAGGATTGAGGATATGTCCATTGTGCACGAGACAGATTGAATTCATGCGGACGACCCCAGCTTCGGATGTGGGCAGGAACAGACATTGTGTCATGTCACCAGAACCCAATATCAGAAAGCCCATCATCTCTAAACTTTGCCACTTTTTTGACGCCTGACTTTAAAGACTGCAATGACGAATAATGTGCAGGTCAAGGCAGACGGGTTATCAATTGTTAGACGTTCATGTTGCACGGCTCTTGCATCTGCATTTAAAGGATTATAAAAGGAAGCTTGTACATTTCATATTTCTGCACTACCACCATCTTCATTTTCATGCGAGTTACAAGTGTAAAGGACGTATTAAAACATAGAAAACGTGACTGCTGTGGGCGTATTTTTTCATATCAATCGACAAACGTTGTGGGGGTGGAAGTAGCCGTTGTTCTGCTACGCCTCGTCGAGCTCGCGCAGCAGCGACGGGTCGCCAGGCGGATAATGTCCGACGACACCTCCGCTACCGTTAGCTGAGCTGGGCCCGACAGCCACGCCGCCCGGCGCAATGTTCTTGTCACTGCTGTAGTACGGCTGATGCGGCATTGTGCCCAGCCCGTTGTTGGATACCGACGGGTTGAACTCGGGGAACTCGGAGTAGTCGTCGACCTTTGCCGGGTACAGCGTCTTCTGCTGGTGTCTGCGCCAGAACATGAATCCCACGATTGCACCGACTACGAGCACTACGGCAGCAATGACTATGCCGGCAATTGCTCCCGACGACAGCTTCGACCCGCTGCGTCCCGAGCCGCCGCTATTCGATGCATCGTTGCTCTCGGTCGGCGACGCCGAGTGTGTTGCGTCTGTGGCTGTGCCCGTGCCCGAAAGCGTCGACTCGTCTTTGCCTGAGTGTGTGTGGTCGCTCGACGTATCTGTTGCCGTGTCGCTGGGCGTGGACTTTGTGCTCGTCTCACTTGTCGTTGATGTCGGCTCTGACGTCGAGTCCGGTGTGCTTTCGGTCGACGGGAACGTCGTCTGCGTCACCACCGACGTTATCGTTGTGACTGTGTCATCGCTGGTCGGCTGGTTAGACGTTTCGGGCGGCGGTGTGGTTGTTGGGTCTGTCGGCGGTGTGGTGCTATCGGGCGGTGGCTGCGACGTGGTCGAGTCGGGTGGCGGTGGCGAGCTTTCGGGCGGTGTTGTGTTATCTGTCGATGACGGAGGCGGGGGTTCTGATGACGAGGCACCGGCGTTGGCCGAGCTGCCGACGTCTGTCGACGACTGCCCGCCGGTGTCCTGCGCCATCGCTCTGTGTGGCACGCTGGCGAGCAGCGTCGCCAGCCCGATGAGTGCAATAAGCCTGTGTGTTTTCATGAGGAAAAAGGGGAAAAGAGTGTGTTTTTAAATAAAGACTTGGCGTTAGAGAGAAGAAAAGAAGAAAGAGACGTATGCCGTATGCATGTAACGGTGTGTATGTAAGGTGCGATGCGGTGTGGAGAGAGAGGAGGAGAGGAGGATGATGTGCGGAAATCGAAAATGAAAGGAAATTTTTTTCTTGGGCAATAGAGAAAAAAAAAGAAGAGCGTAAAGAGGGGAGAGGAGGAAGAGCAGGTGGAAAATCGCTTGCTTCTATTTTCGGAGTCCATATTGCCGCAGCGGAAGACTTTAGCATTCAGCGCTCTTTTTGTTGTTTTTGTTTTTACGTTCTACGCTAGACGGTATTCACTTTATTTTGCTTGTTCTTATTTTCTTCGGCCGGCCCATTGTCTTGATTGTCTTTCTATCTCTCTCTTACTTTCTCTCTCACTCTCTCGCTTTTGTGTGTCTGCTGCCGATTGATGCATGCGCATATGGCACATCTATTCATCCACCGTTTCTCTTTCATCTAGAGTTGCTGAATAAACTAGAAAAAGGGCGTCTGCGCAACGTAGATAATGCGGTGCATGTGTTAATTAGGCAGAACCAGTCGTTGGGTCGCAAGGCTCATACCACCACCACCGCCGCCGACGCCGCATCACCTGTATCAAACATGACATTTATATCTGCGTCGCATATATGCAAATCCTCTATTAATAGAGCGCTGAGGTTTATAAATAAACGCTGTGCGGCATGTGGCCGGTGATCTGGCTGGGCTTTAAAAAAGGCGTGTAGAAAGACCGCATGATTTGATCAACTTTATGCGTCATCCGCACAGTCTCGTCTGTCAACGGCCTTGATTTGTGCACAGGCTTCTCTTTTGTTTATATCGCAATTCCAAAAATGCATCTCTGCTCAATCTCGGCCGTGTCGCTCATCGCCGCCCTGGCATCAGCCACAGCGGCACCACCACCCTCGCTGCGCGGCGTCGACCCGCTTCTGCTCGACAAGTACGTCGCCGACGCACAGGGCAATTTCGCCTGCCTGGACGGCAGCACCGTCATTCCGTTTGCACGTGTTAATGACGACTACTGCGACTGCGCCGACGGCTCGGACGAGCCCGGCACGTCGGCGTGCAACAACGGGACGTTCTACTGCGCCAACGAGGGCCACGTGGCGGCGCGGATCAGCTCGTCGAGGGTCAACGACGGCATCTGCGACCCGCAGTGCTGCGACGGGTCGGACGAGTGGGACGGAGCGGTCACGTGCCCCAACCTGTGTGCCGAGATCGGACTCAGCCACCGCACGGCCGAGGCGGCGCGCCAGGCTAACGAGGTGCGGGGTGCAAAGCGGCGGCGTGCGCTGATCGACGAGGCGCGTGTGCAGCGTGTGGAGAAGCAGCGCGAGCTCGAGGAGAAGCGGGCCAGACTGGCCGAAGTCGAGGAGCAGTTTTCCACAGCTGAGGCGCTGAAGGACGACCTCGAGGCACGGCAGAAGCTGGCGAACGAAAAGGCAGATGCCAGCCTCGAGCGGCGGCGGCAGGCGCTGGACGAGCAGCACCTCGCGGACCTGAACGCGTACCGCCGGCACCTGTCGTTCTCGCTGCACCGGCTGCGCGCACACAGCGACACCCTGGTGCTGCTTCTGCGCTCGGTGCGCAACGACCACAACGCCGAGTTCAACGACGCGGCGGTTGCCCAGGCGATATCCGCGTACGCCGAGTTTCTCGAGGAGCACCCGTACATTGAGGCGGCGGCGCTCGAGTATGCCAACGAGGAGCCGGCGCAGCGCAGCGAGCGCGAGCGCGCCAGCGACACGGACGCTGAGGCCCAGGATGGCGCGTCGTACGAGGCGTGCAGTGCGGCGATTTCCATCTACGAGAACGAGCGCAGCACGGTGGTCGCCGACGTTGACTTCTTCTACGGCCTGCTGGATGCGCTGCGCGTGGGGTACAACAAGAACTACCATGACCTGGCGGTCAAGGCGGCGGTCGTTGGGCTGGACGAGTTTGACGCCGTGCGCGAGCAGGATCTCGGCGACGTGCAGGCTGCGGCAGATGCCCTGGGTCTCGACGGCCTGGTAGAGCGCGTCGAGGAGGCCCGGGCCGCGTTTGAGGCGCTGGCCAGCGAGGAGGCTGCGCAGTCGCAGTCCGAGGACAGCTCGACGGAGAGCGCTGGTCAGACTGAAGGTGACACGGAGCAGCCGCTCGACGAGCAGGTGAACGAGGCGCGCACGCGGTTCTGGGACCTGCAGAGCGAGAAGAACACGCTGCGCAACGCGGTCAGCACGCTGGACGAGCTCCTGTCGAAGGACCTGGGCCCGCAGGACGTCTATCTGCCGGTCAACGGCCAGTGCTACTCGCTGGACGCCGGCGAGTACACGTACGAGGTGTGTCTTCTGGACCGGGCGACGCAGATAAGCAACAAGGACAACTCGCGGCAGAGCCTGGGTTCGTTCAGCGAGTTTGGCGCTGTGGCAGCAGCAGCAGCAGAAGGAGGATCTGATGGCCAGGCGGCGGACTATGCGGTGCACAGGTACTTGCAGGGCACAAAGTGCTGGAACGGCCCGCATCGCTCGCTGACGGCAACGTTCGAGTGCGCCGACGAGATCAGCGTGCTGGCGGTGTCGGAGCCTGAGAAGTGCGAGTACCACGCGAAGATGGCCGGGCCCTTTGCCTGCCCCGTCGATGGGCTGGATGGCGGCGCCGACGACTTGCCCGAGATGACGCCCATCGACGCCGGCCACCAATCTGCGGACGAGGCTGTGCACGACGAGCTGTAATTTAATATTCCGAATCTGATCAGATCAGGCTGATCAGCGTTTTTTCTTTTTATTCAGCCTGAGCTGAAGAAAAAAAATTATTAAACCTGGACGGCCGGCAACATCTTTTATTTTTTATTCTTCTCTGCTTTCTGCGATCCCAACACTCTTTAAACACACATACACTCACACACATCACACAGGCCCATTTTTTCGAGCAATGGTCGCGCATCAGATATCGGCGGCCAAGGGCCAGAAGCAGTCGGCGCTGAAGAAGCTGCGCACGGCGCTGTCCTCTGCGGGGCTGACGGGGCCCAAGGCGCAGGTGAGCAAGAAGGACAAGAAGCG
Organism: Coemansia erecta; assembly: GCA_027574685.1. Classification (NCBI taxonomy): domain Eukaryota; kingdom Fungi; phylum Kickxellomycota; class Kickxellomycetes; order Kickxellales; family Kickxellaceae; genus Coemansia; species Coemansia erecta. Next base: position 55,306 of record JANBOJ010000047.1, on the reverse strand, counting down.
CGGGGTGCGCAAGGCAACCAACATCAAGACGGCCGAGCGGCGGCACAAGCTGCGGCAGATCCAAACCGCCCTAAACCCGTTCGAGATGAAAGTGAACCGCAAGAAGCTGGACGTCCTGGGCCTGAAGCGCAAAGACGACGAGGTCAACGTGGCCGTGGCGCGGCAGCGCGCGCTAGAGAAGCGCAAGACTACGATTGGCGAGGAGCGGCGCTCGCGGCACCGGCTGGGCGGCGTGGTAGACCGGCGGATTGGCGAGAACGACCCGGCGATGGATCCTGAGGAGAAGATGCTCAAGCGCTTTACGGCCGAGCGGCAGAAGCGTGGAGCCTCGATGTTTAATATCGAGGACAGCGACGTGGAGGGCGAGATCACGGCGCTGACGCACTACGGCCAGGCCATCGACGACCTGGACGACCTGGATCTCAACGGGTCGGACGACGACGATGAGGACAAGGGCGTGATCAGTGCGCGCGACGTCGATGCGGCGCACTTTGGCGGCTTCGAGGAGGCCTCTGGGGAAACGGACGGCAGCGGGCGCAAGAAGACCAAGGCCGAGGTCATGCAGGAGCTGATTGCCAAGAGCAAGCGGCACAAGCAGGAGCGCCAGCTGGCCAAGGAGCAGGACGACGACCTGCGGCGCGAGCTCGACGGCGACTTCGAAGACGTGCGCGCCCTGCTGTTCGCCGACAACGACGATAAGCCCATGATGAAGGCTGCCGACGCTGGCGCAATCGGCGATACCGCCGCGTCGTCTGACCGCGCGTACGACGCGGTGGTGCGCGAGCTTGTGTTTGAGCAGCGCGCCCGGCCGCAGGACCGGCTGAAGACCGAGGAGGAGCAGGCACGCGACGAGATGGAGCGTCTGGAGCGCGCCGAGCGCCACCGCAGACGCCGCATGGACGGGCTCGATTCGGCTACTGAGGCGGAGAGCGACGCTGAGAGCGACGCCGAGATGCGCGCGTACAAGACGGAGAGCAGGAGGAGGCCCGTGGCCGACGACTTGGGCGACGACTTTGCGCCTGCCGGCGCCGACGACGAGGACGAGGGCGGCGCGGCGCGCGTGTCGCTGGGCACGGGGCTGCAGGCTGCCGAGTCTGAGGATGAAGATGAGGATGAGGAGGACGAGTCTGGCGATGAGGAGGATTCCGGCGATGAGGACGACGACGACGAGGAAGAAAGTGAGAATGAGGAGGGCGGCAACGAGGAGGACCAGGCCCTGTTCAAGACCAGGGTCTCCCGAGCCTCAGCCAGCGCATCCGCCTCGTCGGCCGACGAGCTGCCCTACACGTTTGCTGCGCCGGCCGACTACGACGCGTGGGTCGAGCTGGTCGGCAGCTACTCGCTGGACCAGCAGATGATCGTGATCCGGCGTCTGCGCACCTTGTACCACATCCGGCTGTCGCCGCAGAACAAGCAGAAGCTGAGCGACCTGTGTCTGATCCTGACCGAGCACCTGGCCGTGCTGGCCGAGCAGGACCCGCCCGTGCCTGGCTCCATCATCGACGAGCTGGTCAAGCACATCGGCGAGCTGGCGTCGGTCGACAGCGAGCGGTTCGGCGAGCATTGTCGCCAGACGGTCGTCGACTGCCACCGCCGCATCCAGCAGGCAATTCGGGCCAGCGGCGCAACCGATACTACCGACACCGCCAACCCTGCTTCTTCGGCTACACTGGGCCTGCGTGCGTCGGATGTCGCGCTGATGCGCATGTTCGCCTCGGTGTTCTCGGCGTCCGACCGCTACCACCCCGTGGTTACTCCCATGCTGACCGCCATCTGCCAGTACCTGGGCCAGCACACTTTCGCCACTCTGCGCGACATTGCCACCGGCCTGCTGCTCGTCGGCCTGGTACACGAGACGCAGCGTCTGTCGCGCCGCGTAGTCCCCGAGGCGCTCAACTTCCTCCTGGCCACACTGGCTGCCTCCGTGTGCTCGACCGACGAGGCCTCCGACTGGGACGGCCAGTACGCGCTGCCCCGGCGTCAGCGCCTGGCCTACCGCTTCCTGCGCATCGGCGTGGCCGAGAAATGCCGCCATATGACTGAGGTCCAACCGGTGACCTGGGCCTGGTTGACGTCCGACGTGTGGCGCGGCGGCGGCTCGCGCGCCATACCCGTCGACGCAAAATACAGCGTGCTGCGCGCCTGCCTAACTCTCAGTCAACGTTTCATCGACAGCTACTTTGCGCAACCAGCGTTTATCGAAATGTTCACCCCGCTGCAGCTGCTTCTGCGCAAGGTCTCCAACCGTCTGCCCAAGTTCAAGCTGCAGCACGCGCCCGGCGGCGTGCTCGAACTTGTGGCCGAACTGCAGGCTCACCTGGATGCGCAACTTGAGCTCTCTGCGGCGCGCCGCACGCCGCTGAAAATGCAGAGCCATCGGCCGATTGCCCTGGAGGCTGTGGCGCCCAAGTTTGAGTCGAGCTATAGCCTCGACGTGCACTATGATCCGGACCGCGCGCGCAACGAGGTTACGAAGCTGCGTCGTCAGGTTAACCGCGAGAAGCGCGGTGCTGTGCGGGAGCTGCGCAGGGACACGCAGTTTATCGCGGCTGAGCGGCTGAAGGAGCAGCGCGAGAAGGACCGCAGCTACGCGGATAAGATGAAGAAGGCGTGGAGCGTCTTGGAGAGCGACCAGAGCCAGCTCAAGAAGATGGACCGCATGCGCATCCGCGAGAAGAAGGCCAAGGTTTAATTATTTTCCTTTAGAATTTGCTATTTTACAGCAGGAACATGAACGGGTAATATTCGTAAAACTGTTGTTGATGGCAGCTGTGCCAAACGTTACAACGAACCGTGTACATTCTAAACTTTGCTGATATTAAGAAAGATTGCTCGTTTAGTGCTGTACGTCTGCTCTATGTTGGCAAGATGGTATGGTGGTATCTCGGAAGATTCTAGAGTACAGCTTAGCTCAAATAAGTCGGCATGACATACCACATCATCCTTAATTAAAAGTACTACACAAATGAATATCGGTATCTTTGAATAAAAGCAGTCAAAATCTATTGCATTGCCAAGAGAATTGAAATTAATAATTAATCAAAACATTAATAAAAAAATTATTTCTATGTACTGAATGCACACTAGTGGTTTTGTAATACTCCATCAAAAGAAAATACGCGCATTTTTAATATAACACTGATTTAGCTTTTCAAAAAAAAGAACAGGGAATACTTTCTCCTTTTAAGAAGTATTAATATTTTCAAAGGGGATTGCCAATTAATTCTAATACCACATTTTATAAAGCATTTAATTTATTACTAATTAATTAATTTTTTATAAAATAAGTATTATTCCAAATGTTGCTTATTAGTGTACCCCTAAAATACTGCCTATATATTATTAGAAAGTTGTGTATTCTATTTAAACATGGAGTTTGATATATTTATTTTAAAAATTTACTAACATTCAAAATATAGCTAGTACCAACCTAAATATTACATTTACTATAGCAATGGACGACTACTAACATTTTCTAAGCTTCAATAATATGGAAGATTCTTACATATCAATTATATTTTATTGGTATGCACAAAATAAGAGTACTTTTAACTCTGACTTGCCGTTTGAAACAATTGTATTTTTTTTAAAGTGTTTACATTCGTCTGTTACTGATTACACCGAAATTAATAATACATTAAATCAATATGTATATTACATACAACCCTTTCAATCGTATGTTATGGCAACTTCCAAATGCAAACCTGAATTATCAAGTAAAGAATTGAAAGCTAGTTTTAATGAAAACATTATTAATAACATACGCGTTAATGACGACATATTAAAATTGATTGATGCCGAACCCATGTTTTTTGTAGATGCATTTCAAGTAATTGTTCCTGGTAGATGTAACTTGTCCGCTAATTTTATTTACCATTTACCTGCATTGTTTATGGATAAGTATCTATGCAAAGGTCTAAATAGGAGAGATTATGAAAATATAGAGTTTGCTGTAAGAATAACCAATATTCCTGATAATATTTCCAATTTTATTTTAAAACAATTAGAAATATATGACGACATTAAATACGCATATGTAAAAGAAAATATTATGACTTTTGGGGTAAACAATAACATTAGTATTGACATATGCAATAACCTTTATGATGATTTTAAATATATTAGAAAATCGTTTAATGATAGCAACATGAATGATATTCAAATTATAGATTCTAATGAACACTTAATAAATGATATATTAAGTGGTTATCAAACAAACAAAAAGTATATGTGTCAGCATGGTCATATAAATCCTTACACAAATGGAAGTTGTTGTTACTCTTTATTAATTAAAGAAATTCGCAGTTTCGAAGAACACTTTTTTGAATATGACGAATTTAATGATTACTTAGATGCAAATTGGAATTGTTTTGGAAAAAACAATTCAGTTAAATATGTTAATGCCAGCAATGAAGAGGTATCTCATCTTGCTTATGATATTAATGCTGAGTTTGACTTATTTAAAAATTGTAGCAATGAGATTGATAATAATAAACTAACCGCAAATGTTGATTTCATATATATTGAGCTTGCTAGATTAAGCTTATATAAAAACAAACATAATACAGGGTCGAGAATATGTTATTGAAATAATATGTTGTCGCAGTAACTTGTTAATAAAACTTTGTTTTAAAAATAGAATCATATGCAACGTGGGAAGCTCTTTCTAATAATATGCTTTATAACCCCGTAGCTGTACTAGTTATTGTTTTATTAATACATCCGTTTTTGACATATTACTTTCAAGCAATTAAAAATAATTTCCATTGAATTATGCCAGCGTGATATCTGTGCTATGGTATTGTTATGCTTCCAACTTGACAGGTGTCCAACAGATATTTATGATATTCTACATTCTCATTTTCCTACACACACACCTTCTATTAATACTATTTTATTTTTGGATTCACAGATTTAAACAAAGCTGAACATCTCTGGATGATGAGCCCAAATCAGGCTGACCAACTTTTGAAATTGCAGAGCTTCATGGTGATGTAATAATTTAGACACATCATGACACACCACAAACTCAAACTCAAGAGTTAGCTACAACATATGGCTGTTCAGTGACAACAATGCAAAATGTGTTGAGACAGGACCTCAAGTTCTGAATGGCATTTCGTAAGTGGATTCCACACCAGCTCACAGATGACCACAAAAGGGGGTCATCTAATTGATGAGTGTTCCGATTGTCAGTCAGTCCCTGTAAGGGCACCAAGGATGCCCACAAGGGGAGCTGGTGAACCACGAGTTGATGACAGTGGGGGTGCACCCAGCCGAGGGACTCGAACCAAACAAGTGGCGGACCACAACAATGATCAGGTATAGGAGATTGTGCGCAAAACATCAACATTCCATGGGCCGACATGGAAGGTGAAAAGGGAGATAAAAGGAGTGGGATCGCCTCTGGGAAGGAGAAAAGGGAGTGACTTTTCTCTATAATATTACTACCAACTGGCTACCACTTCTACAGATCAGACTTAACCATGCTTCCTGTCACTCTTCACATGGATACCTCACTACTGGCACTCACAGGGCATACACTTTAGTTTTCTTATTATTGTTTACTCTACTCCTGAGGTTTTAACGGCCTTAATTGGTACCTTTCCCCTGCAACAAAAATCATAAAAACTCACAAAAGCAACAGAAAATATAAAAAGCCAAAAACACAAGTATGTCGCAGCAGGATCAAGGGGACCAGTCAGATGCAGGAGTGTCCGGCTCATTGTATAGTGATAGGCCAGCAACAGCAGTTGCAATAGCATGGGTGAAGAACAAGCAGGCGGAGACCAAGGCAGCAGGAGATCTGGGGAGGGGCTCTCAAGCAGTTGCAAAGGACGAAGCGGCTCTGAAGGAATCCATTGAGAGGCTGGGGAGGCAGTATAGTGACCAGGCGCAGCAGGCAGACAATTGCCTTGAGGCCATGGAGAAAGGGTTTGAGGATATAAAGGGCATGATCATGGCCCTGCTGTGCGCAAGCAGCAGTGGCAGGGGTCTCAGGGCTTCGGAACAGACACTGACACCAAGAGCAGGTGGGACCAGTTTTGGCTATGTGCTGGTGCCATTATATGACACACCTGAGTTCGTGAGACCAGGGCTGATGCCATACACTGGCACAGATGGGGGTGAACCAGCAGCCACCCCAGTGGGCATGGTGCCAGATATGAGCTCCTCATAATACCTTGCAATCTGAGAGCATTTGCCTAATTGCTACTTATTTAATAAACTTGACACATTGCTACAGATATAATATATTTATTTTGGTAATATTATATCATATATTAACATTAACTTAATATATTCTTTGTGTCATGCTGATTGGATCTGGTGATCAATCAGAGCTGTTAAACCTAATATTTAAACACACATAAGTCTACTATTCAATATAAGTCTCTTATCTCCTCTCACATTGGTAAAGTTGTAATACTTTGCATTCTTTTATGCTTATGTTTTACTAAAACATTATCGAGATCCGTATTATTTTCAGTGTGGCACTGAAAATAATATGGATCCCAAATGGGTTTTGATGAAACCCCTAACCCCTGGGTGGCTGAAGGTGTGTCAACCAGCCAGATTATTTGATATTACCTCCAGTGCCATTCCAATATCTGCATCACTCTGAGACACATTTCTGTATAAACAGTGCTACCTTTGCAGGCATAACAACGTCTTGTAATCCCACAGGCTCCTCAGCATAGAAATCATTACAGAATGTGGAAAATTTCTTCTGTTTTGGCCCATATGATGCCTTTATATTAGGACAACACAGTGCACAAGAGCTATTGAAAGTATCCTGCTGTGCTAGTTCTGCCTGCTCCAAAGGCAGCAAGTTCTGTATCTAGCATTGTGTCATTCTATCTCAATAGCAAATATAATTACAACTAAAATTTATATTATACATAATAAAAAATGAAAACGATAATAGCTATAAAAATTAAAATAAAAAGAAGAGAAGGGTATTTTGCATTTTGCGTGTGCTATCTGCATAAATCAAGAGCAACAAAATACAATGGTGCGAACAGTCTGCAGCCCAATCAGAATTATTTTTTTGCTAGGCGAATTATTTAATAAAAAGTGCATACTCACCCCCTTATCCCATTAAGCAGGGGACTAGGGCAGGATGAGTTTGTCCCCCTTGCATATAGAAGATCAAATAACCCCTATTTATTGTACATGCCTTTGACATTCTTTATAAAAAGAAAAAAGTGCTATTCTATATTTCAAAAAAAAATATTAAAATTTTTATTATTGGGATAAACAAATTAATTTAATATTACTTTATAAATAGAATTTAATATAACTTTTTAAAAAGAAATAAATATTACTTTTTAAAAAGATTTTAATATATTTATTAATTTAAATTATTTATACAATGAGTATTATTGTAATGGTAGCTTATTAGTATGAACTGAAAATGTGCTTATATATTATTAGAAAACTGAGTTTACTATTTAAACCAGGGCATCCTGCTATTATTTTTTGCTAAGGCATCAATAATCATTAGTATTTTTTGTAAGTTTAATATTAATAATAGTGATATGGACTTGTACGAAACTCTTTTAAGTAGCAACAATTTGGATCCCTTTGATTCTGTGATAATTGAGTATTTACAATATCAAAACAAAAACAATGATAAGCCAGAACATTCACTTGAAAACTTGCAGTTACATGTTAAAATGCTTCATGACTTTGCTAACAAGTGCAGTGGTTTTTCAGCTATTTTGCTTGAAAACATAGAATATATGCCTTCTTTTTATTTATACTGTATTGCCGCAATGGAATGCGACTTTGACTGTGAGCCCAAATCAATAAGTTCTTACTTTTATGAAAATGTTATTAACAACTATTGCATCGATGACAACGTTTTGAAATTAATAGATGAGCATCCTGTATTTTTTATAAATGTATTTAAAGTAGTTATATCTGGCAGTAAAGAAATTTTAGAGTTTTCTTATAGAAATAACTCAGCTATATTATTTAGCAAGTATTTATGCAGTAGCTTATCAACTAGTGATTACAAAGATATTAGTTTAACATCGATTATATGTAGTGCCCCTGACTCTGTTAAAGTATTTCTTGAATATCTTGTAGATACTCATAAGCAAACCATAAAGGATAATATACAATACTATTTTACTCAATATGGATTACATTTGGACATATGCAATGATACATCAGATAAGCTCTTTCATAAATTCGATGTTATTAAATTCTGTAAGTATGATGATAACACAAAGTACACAGATTTTATATGTGAAAACAATATCTTATTAGATAGTGTATTCGGCACATTAAAACATGAATATATACCTACCTGCAATCATGGATATATTTTTCTTTGTAGCGATAGCGAATGCAGTTACACTCAACTTAAAACTCAACTAGTAAATATGGAAGAAAATTTTACAGATAATGAAACTTTTAATGAGTATTTGTATGATGAAGGATTTGTTATACACTATCCTAACTTTGAATATAAGAAAGCTACCATTAATGAAATATCTATTATTGCATACAATATAGATATAGAATTTAAACTTTTTAAAACAGGTTATACTTTATTTAATCACCAAATTAGTGTGCAATGTCGTGATTATATTTATAAACAGCTTTCAACATTATGTATGGAAAAGTTGTCACCACCGTCATGATTAGCATGGGATAAATAAACTTAATTACTTTGTTCTTTCAGCAATAAATGCATCGCTCAATTGTTTTATAATCCTGGCCTAACTACCAACTAATTTTAATTTTAAATATTATTAAATACAAAATTTCAAACTAATTGCTAACAAGGTCATTTGGATCATTAGTTTCTTATATTCTTTTCAACCTTTCCTCACATGTATCAAGGTGGTGGATACTATCATATCTTGTATCTATTGTATCTATTGTATCTACCTAAGAGATCTTATACTAGTTAATTTTGAAGTTTAAATTTATGACTGTAACTATCAGTTATTAGAGGTATGCTTTGATAGCAGCATATCATTTAAGAGGTGTTATGTGATAAGTATATATATTAAAGCGTGACTCAGCGAAGCCAATGTTGGACCGTAAGAGGATGCCGGAGGAGGACGCCTTATATAGGCGTCATATGATCAGGCGATTAAATCATACAACAAGAGGTCTATTTGACATGCATTAATTTATTTTCAATGGTCTTTTGGTCCGCAGCTGCTTTATTGGATATGCGGCTTTTGATTGGTGCAGATCACATGGTTTTCTTACCTTTTATACGAATCCACATCTTTTTTGCTGCGGCCACATCTTCGAAATTAAAAGAGTAAAATCATTTTTATACGCGACTGCGGTCAATCGTTGCACATTTTTGTGTATAAATGCCAAAGTCTCTTGTTGCTCAGACTTTTTCTTTTTTATTCCAACATACTCATTTCATCTTTGTTTTATCTGCGCTATATACATTACCTTGTACACTATGTCATCAACACGCTTCATCAGTATCCAGGGCACAGACCATTCGCTCAGCACCAGCAATATCGCGGACGACACGAGCATCTACATTGTCAACCGGCTGGCGGCCAAAACTGGAGCCGCATACGGGGGCTACAAGTTGCACTACCGAACAAACGGCATATGGCTCAAGTGCGACCACAGCAGTCCGCTGAAAAAGTATCGGAGCTTTGAGCTCGAGTTCCGGCTGCCGCACAACCCCTCGGTTTTTGCAAAGAGACCAAAAGAAACGATGCTAGTCCATAAAAGCACAAAAGGAAAGGGCTACTACAAGGGCTACAACTATTATTCACTCGTTGAAATATCTCAGGAGATTGACTATAACACGGCGTTCAAGAGGTACTACAGATTGGGGTCGACGTCGATTGACGGCTACGACAATAAGAACTACTTTTGGGTAACGAAAGACATAGAGCAGCCAGGCACGATGGACGAGCAGGACCAGGAGAAGACAGAGGCGGCTAAGGTGCGCAGCATGTATATCTCGGCGCAGCGGGCTAGCAACAGCAAGCGCAAGGAGGTCAAGTCGCTTAGACGCGGGGTTACACTTACACAGCGTGACATTGACGCTCTGCTCGACGGCGACGACTTTTACTAAGCTCTATTAATATATAAATAGTTAATTGTGCAAGCTATCATACACGTGTATGTACATTAGTGTCTATTATACAGCATAATTGTAATAGTTATGAAAGCTTGTATTCTTTTCTTATCGCCCGTACAGCGTATACTGAATTCCCTCAGGGGTCTCGCTGTCATCAAGGATGTTGATCGTATGCGTCGTCGTGAGCGACAGAGCGTCGCTTTCCTCCTCTTCCTCTTCCTCTTCTTCATGCTCGCTGCCTACAACGTATCTTGGCGGAGGCTTGAAGAATATGCTTTTCCTGTACCAGCCCGCGGCATCGACGTGGCCGGCCAGCAGCCAGTCCTGCCGGACCATGATGATGACCATATTTACAATAAACATGAATGCAATCTCGGCAGCCAGAACGCCAACGTTGATGGCTACGCGAGGGTATGCGCCGCTGGTGATTGTGCGGAACAGCATGGCGCTGTTGTGTGCCGGGATGGCGGCAATCCAGCGCAGGCCGCCAGGGACCAGGTCGAGGGACACCGTGCTGCTTGCCGAGCTGGGCACCATCAAGGTGATCAGCGCCAGGGGCACGAGGTCGGGCGGCAGCACGGTGACCCAGAAGAAGATCCACTGCGAGCTGGCCAGAATGGCGGCGTCAAAGGTAAACATGATGGCAAAGAAGCGCGCTGCATTGATGGGTAGCCCGAGACGCAGTGCGTTGTACTGGGGCCCGCGGAACGCCAGAAAGGCCAGGGCGCCGAAGAGTCCGAGGATGGTGCTCCAGAGGAGCATCAGCAGATGCAGGGCTATGGCCAGGTGATGGTGGTTGACGATGTCGTAGAGTTCAACGGACGAGAGCTTGACGAGCACCTGCGTTGCCAGCGTGCAGGCGAGCGAGACAAAGACGGCAAACAAAGGCGCAATCGGCGCTATGCCAAATGAGCAGGGCGATACCTCAAAGTCAGTGTACCAGATTGGCGTCAGGAGCGCTTGCACGTTGGCCTGGCTGAGGTTCCCCTGGGGCAGCAAAGTGTCTGAGTTGGCGTGCAGGTCGGCTACCTGGAGCCGTGCATACTCGTGGGCCGCGTACTGTGCCATGGCGTCGAGGGCCGGCTGGATATAGCGGCTGATGGGAATTGGGTTGCGGCCGGTAGATACCAGAGCGGTCATTGCGCTGCTCGGCGAGTACTCGGCAGATGCACCGAGCAGTGCTTGCCGTAGATTAGTCTCGAGTCCCCTGTTAATAACAATTGCGGCCCATTCATGGTGGCGCACGTGCTCCTTGGCCTCGCTCAGCGTATGCAGCCTGTGGTGGCGCAGTGTGGACCACTGGGGCACCCAGGGGCGCTCGTAGTCGGGCTGCATGCGGCGGTCCTGCTCGAGCATGATTGCCGTGAGGCGGCGGCTGACGGAAGATTGGTCAAGATCGATAATTTTGAGATGAATGCGGTGGGCGTGCGCAGTCATGTTGTACACGCAGCCGTAGAATATGGCCAGCACGACCCAGAGCAGGGCGCTGTAGATGACGAGCAGGCGGAGATGGTATAACGTGCGCTGCTTGAATGTGTGGCGAAATGTGCTGTCGAAGAGCCCGATCCGTCCGTGGTCGAGATCCGGCTGGTGGACCCAGAAGTAGGTGTGTATTCGGCGGGCGGCGTGGGTGTGAGCATGGTGTGTGCTTGGCATATGTGATGAGGGGAATGCGTGAAATGGATGAGGTTGTGTTGAAAAATAAATGAGAGTGTAAGAGAAAAGAGGATGAGTAGCTTGCAATGCAAGGCAGTGTGGTTGCGGGGGGTGGGGGAATGTATTGGTTGCTTGCTTTATCTGTTGCGGTCTAGCGGTAAGGGTAGAGCGCGATAGCTTTGCTTTTATACCCGTAACTGGCATGATGGAGTGGATGCGTGCGGGGGGAAGGGGAAGTTGGTGTAGGGCCGAGATTTCTACTGACTTGTTCCCATGTTCCTTTTGTGGACTTGCAGGGCACATTTAGCGTATACGGAACGAGTAACACGCTGCCCCCCTTTACCCCTGGAATTCGGCGGAGGTCGATTAATAGAGATGGAAAACAAACATTGCCCAGTGGTTGGGCGGAATTCCCTTTCCTCATTCGCTCTTTCTAACTCGTTGCCACATTCCCTGCCTGGCGAGTCGGAGCGTGGATGCAGTGGCGAGCAATAGTGAGGACGGACCCGTGTAACAGGTGTAGCAAGTGTAAAAGTTTAAATAGATGCAGCAGGCGTGGCGGATATTTGCATGTTGACACGAATGGATGAGTAATCGACGTATCGATTGGGTTGTACCCCTGAAATGTTTGTGAGTATAGTTTAAAATGGAAAGCTGTGGGACCGGGTAAACCGAAATGCCGCCCGCAACTTCCCTGTGACCACCATGTCTGCGAGATCAGGTGTGTGAGGATCAATTACAGATGACTTGGCTTGTCAAAAGATCGCAGGCGCAGCGCAGCGTAGAACAAGCCTACGGGGGGAATAAAAGCAGTAGGAAAAAGGTCTGATCGCGCAGGCAGAATCATATTGATGGAACAATCTGGCCAATGGGGCTCGCGCATCTGGTCATGGGACCAGCAGGGCAGACAAACCCATACTGCGGACCATCTGGCTGATCGGGTGAAGCAGACGGGGGTCGGCCGGACGTTCTGCGCTTCGAAAGGCTTCTGGTTTTTCTCCTCACCCGGGTTTCTAATTCTCCCCCTCGCTCACTCTCTCGAGAAAAAAAGAATCCCCTCAAGCAAAATGAGACCTTTTGCGGCATTGTTACCCAGCATTGACCATATTGAAAGGAGGAACTAGAAAAAGCCAAGGCGCAACCATCCACTTCTTATTTTGCAACGGGGAGGCTTACTCAAGAGGAGAGCATAGATTTTCCCCTTTAATTGTATTGTCTCTCATATACTCACTCGCTCATATCTTCTATCTATTCACACTTTTATAAAACCCAGGTTCTGATCCGGGGGCTCTCTATTTATTTTCTTTTTCATTATTGGCTTCTTACACGCTGACTGCTGGCGCAATGTCTGATACGGCGCAGCAGGGTCAGCAACAGCAGCAGCAGCAGCAGGCGGCGGCGGCGGCAGGGTCGGTGCTGCCGCCGGTGCCGCAGCTGTTCCAGATGGACGCCATCGACGTGGCGGACGCGTGGCAGCAGGAGCTGGTGGACAGCTTCCAGGCGGCGGGGCAGCTGCTGGCCGGGCGGTCGGCGGTCGAGGTGCACGACGTGCTGCAGCAGCGGGCGTCCGAGAGCATGCGGGCGCACGGCGAGCTGGTCAGCGGGCTGGTGTACGGAATCCTGACAGAGGCGCACAACGCGCCAACGGTACGTTGGAATGCAGGCGGTGTGTGTGTGTGACGTGTGAGTTGGGTAGATGCTAAAAACACGTGCTCCGATGTCTTATCTTGTGTAGTGGTTCCGGCAGCTGAGCATCGTGTCGCGCGACGGGTTTGCGCACGCGGTGGGGCGGCTGGTGGTGGTGGCGTCGTCGGCCAGGTTTGCGCGGCTGCGGCCGGGCGTGCGGCAGCAGCTGCTGTGGACGCTCGGCGAGCTCATCCGCATGCACGCGGGCGGCACGGACAAGCTGGTGCACGCGCTCTTGCGGCAGATGCGCGGCGGCGACGCGTCTCCGGCGAACACGCGCTACTGCCGGCAGCTGCTGGCGGTGCTGACGCAGCACTACGACTGGCTGACGCAGCACCCGACGCTGGTGGGGCTGGCGGCGTACGCGTTTGCGCGCATGATGCTGGACCACCACCTGGGCGCGGCGGACCTGTGCGCGCTGGAGGGCGAGCTGGTGGCGCGGCTGGTGCACGGGCACTTCGACATGTGCGCGCTGGTGGGGCGCGACCTTGTGCGCGTGCTGCAGGACGTTGCACGTGACCGGTCCATCGCGACGCTGTGGGCGGGCGAGCTGGGCCGGCGGGTGGAGCAGCTCCTGGCGGTGCCGACGCCGCGGGTGTTCCTGGCGAGCCGGCTGACGTTCGACATGGAGGCGCGCGTGATGTTTATCCTGGAGCACGTGCCGGTGACGTCGTACGGGCGCAACCTGCAGTGGTTCGTGCAGCGGTTTATGGCGGCCGGGTCGGGCGAGACCCTGTTTGCCGACGTGGTGCGGTACGTGTGTGGCGTGTGGCATCCGTCGAACGCGGTGCTGGCGAGCAGCGTGGTGCCGCGGTACGTGTTCCTGGGCGGGCTTCTGCGGTTCGTGCGGTCGGCGGTGGCCGGGGCGCGGGTGAAGCTGGCCTTGTTCTTCGACTGGCTCTCGTACGACCCCTCGCGCGACAGCATCATGAACGTGGAGCCCGGCGTGCTGATGCTGGCGCGGTCGGTCGACCGGTACGCGTACCTGACGGAGTCGCTGGTGGAGTTTCTGGCGTTCGTGGCCGACGCGTACTGCCCAAGGCTGGCGGCCGAGGTGCACGCCGGCGTGGCACGCGTGATGCGCGATGCGGTCGAGAAGGGCGTGGTGCCGTCGCTGGGGCCCGTGTACGCGCACCCGCAGGTCGGCAGGGCCACAAGGCGCGCCATGCGCAGGCTGTGGGCCGGGCTGGTGCCCGCCGAGGAGGAGGAGGAGCCCGAGCAGCCCGACGTGGACGCCGAGGACGCGGGCGATTCCGGTCCTGATTCTGATCACGACCTTAATTCCGGTCGGCCGGAAGACGGTCTGGGTGGCCCGGCCGAGGACGTGCTGCTGCCGCAGTCGCCCGCGATGGACCTGATGGACCCGCTGCCGCCGCCCATGGCTGCCGAGGACCTGGCGCTGCTGGACCCCGTGTCGCGCATGTTCCACGAGGAGGCCGGCGCCTCGCCCCGCCGCAGCGCACCGGCTGTCGCTGCAGCCGCCCTGGAAACCGACAGCGACGCGTCGGACGGCGACGCGTCGGACGGCGACGCGTCGGACGCCGAGGACTTTGCCGTGGACCTGGGCGCCAGCACGCTGCCCTCGGCGGACGCCGCGCTGGACAACGCGTCCCTGTGGGTGTTCGGCGAGACGCTGCGCGACTTTGTGCAGCGCGTGCGCAATCAGACGTCGTACCCGTCGGCGGCCGAGGTCGGCCAGCTGGTCGACGTGTTCGCGCAGTCGGATGCGCCCGTCGTGGCCGTGGCAGGCATCCTGGCGTGCGCGCTGGACGACGGCGTGCTCGAGGACATCGAGGTCGTGGTGGACGGCGACGGGGCGCCGGACACTTTGCAGCACGTGCTTGTGGCTTTGTTGCCGTATGCGCTGAGGCAGGGGCCCGTGGATGGGTCTGCGGAGGAGGCGGCTGCTGAGCGTGCTCTGGAGCTGGTGGCGCAGCTGGCGCGCGCGTGCGTCGACGTGGGGTTCCGCTGGCTGCTGGTGTGCCTGGCCGCGGGCGGCGAAGCGTCTGGCGCAGGCTTGGCGGCGGCGGCGGCGTACCGCGAGTATGCCGGGCACGTGCAGTGCGGCGTGCGTGCCCTGCTGGCGCGCGACCTGGGCGTGCTGCAGGAGCGGTCGGCTTCCGTGTTCTACCAGACGCTGGCGCCGGCGTACCAGGCGTTCCCCGCGGAGCTGCCGGGCATCCCGTCGGTGGTGCGCAGCGTGGCTCTGCTTATCGACCAGCCAACGGTGTACCGGCTGTGCGTGCAGGTGGCGCGGCGGCGGCTCAGGCTGTTTGGGCGGCGGCGGCCTGGTCACGTGCTGCGCTTGGCGCAGGAGCAGGGCGCGGACGCCTTCGAGCTCGTGTGTCTGTGGCAGCTGGCTGGCGCGGAGGCTGCGGTGGACCCTGGCGTGGCCCGTCGGCTGGTGCGCCAGACGCTGCGCGGCGCGTGGCTGGACCCTGCGGAGGCTCCCGAGGCTGCGGCTGGCCTGCTGGCTGTGCTCCGGGCGATGCGGCCGGAACCCAAGGTGTGGCGCGTGCTCGGTGCGTATGCTGCTGCTGCCTCTGGCGGAGATGAGGGTGGCGGCGGTGGCAGGAGGGACTTTGTGGCGGCGGCTGTGGCGGCGTGGGCTGCGGGGCAGCCGGCGGCACTGGCTGCGTGCGTGCGTGGGAGCGGTTGCGGCCAGTCTGGCGAGTCTGGCGAGTCGGGTGCGGCGGTCATCCGGTGGTGGCGCGAGCGGTTTGCGCGCCCGGAGGACGTGCAGCGGGTGTTTGGCGCTGGGCCGGCTGCTGCTGATCCGGCACTTGATTCTGGCACTGGCGAGTCTGGTGGCAGTGGTGGTTCGGCGGAGATACTGGATGAGGTGCCTGCAGAATCACTGGACGAAGTGCCTGCAGAACCATTGGATGAGGCTCCCTCGGAATCACTGGACGAGGCTCCTGCACATGCACCAGTTGAGGCTCCCGCAGATGCACCCGACGAGGCAACCCTGGATCCGCCGGACGAGCCTCGGCAGGCGTCTGGCGGTAAACCGCAGCCTGGCGCGGACGCGGATTCTCGCATCCCCGAAAGGTCCTCAAGGAAGCGGCGGCGGCAGCAGCAGCAGCAGCTGCGGGGCAGCGCGTCATCCAACAACGACGACAGCAGTGACGATGACGACGGCGATGACAGCCAGGGTCATGCTCCCTCGACGAGGCGCAGGCCGCGCTACCGCCTCCGTGGGCCGCGCCGCAACATCATTACGTCTGACGACGACGAGAGCCATGCCGGCGAGGCGGACGAGGAAGAGGAAGAGGGCGCTGAGGAGAAGCGCGAGGGCTTCTCGACCGACTCGTCGCTGTCGTCAAAGTCGTCGCCCCTGGTGCACAGCGAGTCGGACATTGACGACGACGACTTTTGAACAGGCATGCTGCTAGTCGAATAGATTCTTTATTGGTTGATACATTACACAAGCTTTCAGTCCTCCAGCTCGATGAGCACGTCCTCGCCGCCGACCGTCGCGCCCGCCGCCACGTGCACCGTCTTGACCACGCCGGCGCGCGGCGCGCGCAGCACGTTCTGCATCTTCATCGCCTCGACCACCGCCACCTCCTCGCCCTCGGCCACCGTGTCGCCCGCGGCCACGGCCACCGACACGATGACGCCGGGCATCGGCGCCAGCACCAGCCGCGACGTGTCCACGGCCTCCTCGGCGCGCATGTGCTGCAGAAGCTCGTGCTGCCGCTGCGTCACCACGTCGACGTCGAACTTGGTGCCCATGAACTGCACGCGCATGCCCAGCGGCAGGCCCGTCAGGAACTGCAGCGTCGACCCGCCGCTCGTCTCGATGAACGGGTGGTCCACGGTCCACGTGACAGACGTCTCGCGCGTCGCTGCCGCGCCGTCTGCCAGCGGGTTGGTCGCCGTCGCCACGAACGCGTTCGTGCCCTGCAGCGCAGCCTCGCCAGACGCGTTGGCCAGCTGCAGGTGGACCGTCGACTCGAGCCGTGCCACCGAGCCGTCGTCCTGCAGCTGCGGCACGCGCACCACGAACGACGCCTGCGTGCCGGTCTGCGCGCCGTCACGTGCGCGCCGCACAAACTCGATGGCCGCCGCCGTCGTCGCCAGCTCGAACGCCGACTCGCGCGTCAGGCGGTAGCCCTTGAAGCCGTGCGGGTAGTGCTCGCCCAGGAACGCCGTCGTGATGCGGCCGGCGCCAAAGTCGGCGTTGCCCACGACGTCGCGCAGCAGCGGGATGTTGTGCGTCACGCCGCGGATGACGTAGCGGTCCAGCGCGTGCTGCATCGTCTCTATCGCCTGCGCACGTGTCGCGCCGTGCGTCGACAGCTTGCAAATCATCGGGTCGTAGTACATCGAGATCTCGGAGCCCTCGCTGATGCCGCTGTCGCAGCGCACGTCGCCCGCCTGCCGCCAGCTGCGCGGCTCCTGGTAGCGCGACAGCGTGCCGATGCTCGGCAGGTACTTCTCAGGGTCCTCGGCGTACACGCGCGCCTCGATGGCCCAGCCGTCCATGCGCACAGCGCCCTGCTCTGTCGTCGTCAGCTCAAGCCCGGCCGCCGCACGGATCATCTCCTCGACCAGGTCCAGCCCCGTCACGTACTCGGTGATCGGGTGCTCGACCTGCAGCCGCGTGTTCATCTCGAGGAAGTAAAAGTTGCGGTGCTTGTCCACCAGGAACTCGACCGTGCCCGCGCTGTTGTACCCGACGTTGCGCGCCAGTGCCACCGCCTGCTCGCCCATGCGCCGCCGCGTGTCGGGGTCCAGGTGCGTCGACGGCGCCTCCTCGATGACCTTCTGGTTGCGCCGCTGGATCGAGCACTCGCGCTCCGGCAGCCACAGCACGTTGCCGCGCCCGTCCGCAATGATCTGGATCTCGATGTGCCGCGGCTCCTCGATGAACCGCTCGACCAGGATGCGTCCGTCGCCAAAGCTGCTCAGCGCCTCGTCGGCCGCCAGCTTGAACCCGGACCGCACGTCCTGCGCCGTGTGCGCAATCCGCATGCCCTTGCCGCCGCCGCCTGCCGACGCCTTCAGCATCACCGGGTACCCGATCTCCTCGGCAATCTCGACCGCGTGCTCGGCGTCGCGCACCACGCCGTCGTATCCCGGGATCGTGTTGACACCCGCCTTCTTGGCGATAATCTTCGACTGGATCTTGTCGCCCATCGCCGCCATCGCGTCCTCCTTGGGCCCGATAAACGCCACGCCCGCCGCGTCCAGCTCGCGCACAAACCCGGCGTTCTCCGACAGGAAGCCGTACCCCGGGTGCACCGCCTGCGCCCCGCTCTGCTTGATCGCGTCCATGATGGCTGCCACGTTCAGATACGACTGGCTCGACGCCGCCGGCCCCACGCGGTACGCCTCGTCGGCCTCGCGCACAAACACCGCGTTGGCGTCGGCGTCAGAGTACACGGCCACCGTCTTGATCCCCATGCGCTTGGCCGTCCGGATCACGCGGCACGCGATCTCGCCGCGGTTGGCAATCAGGATCTTGTCGAACGTCTTCTCAGCCGCCTGGCCCGTTGTCGCCGTTGCCGCTGCAGAGCCGTAGTGTCTGCGTGTCTGCCTGGTGGCAGATGCGGCAGCATAGCGGAGCATCGATGGCGTAATCATCTGGGTAGGTGGTGTACAGTCTCGTATTAGTTGGCAAAAGGGTAAAAGCAAAATGTATAGAATAAAATGAGAGTTTGGAAACAGAAACAGAAAGAGAGAGAGAGAGAGACAGTCTAGAAAAGCGGTCGAGGCAACACGAAATGCTAGGTGGGAATAGATACGGATACGAGGACGCGATAACAATTGCATCCACGCCTTCCGTTGATAAGAGCATCCGCCATCTCTTCCTGCCTGCTCTCAAACCGTGGGAACATTCGAAACATGCCTTACCATGTGATCATCTACTCTCGATTGCCGCAATCAGATCCGGCGATTCAGTGATCCAATGTTGCCATTCCAAACACACTGTGAAGCTCAGGCTTCAGCAGACCGCCCGCCTTTTTTCCCAGAATTTAAACTCAATTCATAATCATTTACATTCATCACACATGGGCTACCTGGCATACGCACGCACGGCACTCAACGCAACGGCCGCCGCGCTGGCCATCTGGGCCGGGCTCTACCTTCTGCTGACAGGGCGCGGCGAGCGCTTCAACGTCGGCGGCTACCTCCTGCGGCTCTCGCCGTACATGTGGGGCCTC
Source organism: Coemansia erecta (assembly GCA_027574685.1). NCBI lineage: Eukaryota > Fungi > Kickxellomycota > Kickxellomycetes > Kickxellales > Kickxellaceae > Coemansia > Coemansia erecta. The sequence goes on along the minus strand of JANBOJ010000047.1, from coordinate 35,713 downwards.
TACGGCATTTCGCTGTGCATCGGCCTGAGCGTGGTCGGCGCCGCCTGGGGCATATTCATCGCCGGGTCGAGCATTCTCGGCGGCGCCGTGCGCACGCCGCGCATAGCGACCAAGAACCTGATCAGCATCATCTTCTGCGAGGTCGTGGCCATCTACGGCGTCATCATGGCTATCGTGTTTTCGGCAAAGATTGCCGCCGTCAACTCGGATAAGGGCTTTTCGGCGTCGGACTACTACACCGGGTACTCGCTGTTCTGGGGCGGCCTGGCTGTGGGCCTGGCTAACCTTATCTGCGGCCTGGCCGTCGGCATCACCGGAAGCAACGCGGCCGTTGCCGACGCGCACGACCAGCAGCTGTTCGTCAAGATCCTCGTCATCGAGATCTTTGGCAGCGTCATCGGGCTCTTTGGCCTGATCGTCGGCCTGCTCGTCACCGGCAAGGCCGAGGACTTTACCGGCGTCATTTGATATGATTTGAATAACACATGTAGCTTTAGCTTTGCCATTGTTTGGGCAGGGGTCCGTCGTCTCTGACTTTTGCTCTGCACCTCTGCTTGTCGCATTTGTCACCTGACAATGACGTCTGCATCAGCCAATTACGGCGCGCCTTCCATTTCAGTCAAGGCTGCTCGCACAGATACTTTCGGGTTTGGTAAAGCTCGTTCCTTTTTTCCACTAATTTCATAGTTTGCTCCACTTTGGTCATTATAAACTTTTGTAATTGGCTTATTTTCAGCAGATAACCATATAAACGATTCCATCGTCCTCGTGTATATCGCAATTCAATAGCAACGAGTAAGTCACTACCTCCTTATCTTCCTGAGGCGAACCGTACTCTACACAGCAACCACTAGGTCCTGTTGCTCCAAGCACACACACACATACACACACAAGCTTTGTCTAATTCTCTCTGCTACACTAGACTGTATCCGTACACAACACGACACACTTACACACGCACAGATCATGGCGACCCTGATCGACACGATCGGCGAGTGTCTGTTCAAACTCGACACTGCCAACTTTGCCGAGTCGCTTGCCATCCTCGATCATTACGAGTATGGCACGGAGCCTGCCGCCGGTCAAACGAGCACCGAGCCTATCAACATCAGCCGCAGGTTCATTAACGATAACGACGACGACGACAGAGACAGCGTTGCCAGCAGCAGCTTCAGCGATGTGGCGAGCTTCCGCGACGCCAGCAGCTCGCCCGTCTGGTACAACATCCAGCTGCCGGAAGCTGCTAGTCAGAAATCTCAGTCGCAGTCGACAGGCTCACCAGCGTCGTACACTGAAGATGACATTATACAGACGCTCCGCCGGCTTGTTGCGCGCCAGCAAGCGCTAGTGGCCACCAACGCAACCTACGAGTGCCACCTGGGTCAGATGGCTGCTCATCTGCAGCAGCAAACGACCAAGCTCGAGGCCCTCGGCGCCGCTCCGTCGGATGGCGAAAGCGCCCGGGCCGAAACCGCTCCAGCCAAAATGGCGACTCAGCAGTCGTCTGCTGCTGCTGCTGCTGCCACTGGCTCTCAGATGGCTGCCACGCCCAACTGGTGGTCGACCTTCTTGCCCAGCAGCTCTATGACAGGCGGTAACGTGCCGCTGACTCAGAGCATGGCTGGGATGGATAACTGGTCGCCGCCCGCAATGGTGCTGCCCTACTCGAACACCTCAGGTCCAGCATACATGGCCCCGCCGACGCTCTCGGTTGGCAACAGCCGTTTCCCGACGCCAAACCCTGCATGTGCCACTGTGCCGGCTACCGGTGAGGTTGTCTGCCTCGAGTGCATCCAGGCATGCGAGCGCGTTGCAGACGCCGTGCTGAAGGGCAACTTTACCGATCGTGTCCGGTGCACCCGCTGCCACTACGGCTCTACTGGGGCTGAAGGCAGCTCCGGCAGTGAGGGCGGCGAGTGGCCTGACATCGGCAAGTTCCCCTCGAAGGAGACTGAGTCAGCAGAGCCTTCATCAAAGTCACTAGCCCGTGCCAACGATCAGGTGGCTCACACGCCATTGATTCAGCGTCCGGTCACCCACACGCAGCGTCTGGCTAACCGTGTTAACCGGATGGCATCCCTTCTCGAGTTTGTCACACGCGAGATTGTCGACGTAGCCCACAACGACGGCATCCGCGGAACGCTCGGCACGCAGGGCAAGATTGACGGTCTGCGCGGCACCTGGCTCGATCTGATGAATGAGGTCAATACGCAAACGATGATTCATACGGAGCAGGTGCGCAACATTGCCCATGTCTGCAACTCGGTAGCCAACGGCGACTTGACCAAAAAGGTCACAGTCGATGTCAACGGCGAGATGCACGACCTAAAGACCACGATCAACGGTATGGTCGACCAGCTGAACTCGTTCTCGGTCGAGGTCACGCGCGTCACGCATGCGGTTGGCACCGAGGGGATCCTTGGCGTCAGTGCCGAGGTGCCAGGCGTCAACGGCGTCTGGAAGCAGCTGACCGACAACGTCAACAACATGGCGCACAACCTGACGCACCAGGTCCGCGACATCTCAAAGGTGTGCAAGTCGGTTGCCAGCGGCGATCTGACACAGTCTATCGAAGTCGAGGCCCAGGGCGAGATGCTCGAGCTCAAGACCACGATCAACAACATGGTGACGTCGCTCGACAGAATGGCCCAGGAGGTGTCGCGCGTGGCTGTCGAAGTCGGTATCGACGGAATGCTCGGCGGCCAGGCCCACGTCTGGGGCCTTGAGGGTACGTGGAAGAATCTGACGGACAACGTTAACAAGATGGCTGACAATCTGACGACGCAGGTCCGTGACATTGCTGCGGTCACCAAGGCAATCTCAGCAGGCGACCTGACGCAGAAGGTCACTAGCGAACTGTCGGGCGAGATGGGCGAGCTCAAGCTGACGATCAACACGATGGTTGACCAGCTCAGTATGTTTGCTGTCGAGATTACCCGAGTCGCTGTCGAGGTTGGCCTGGAGGGACGCCTGGGCGCGCAGGCCAAGGTGTTTGGCGTCCGCGGTGTCTGGAAGGACCTGATCACCAGTCTGAACAAGATGGCCTACAACATCACTCGGCAGGTGCGCACGATTAGCGAAGTTACTGCGTCAGTGTCAGAGGGCGATCTAGGCAAACTTGTCGACATTCCGTGCATGGGCGAGATGGAGTTCCTTAAGAATACCATCAACGACATGGTAGGTCGCCTGAAAACTTTCTCGAGCGAGGTCTCACGTGTGGCCAAGGAGGTCGGCACTGATGGCGAACTAGGTGGCCAGGCAGTTGTTCCCGACGTCGAGGGTATCTGGAAGGATCTGACCGATAACGTCAACAAGATGGCCGATAACCTGACGACGCAGGTTCGCGATATCGCCGACGTCACCAAGGCTGTTGCCAAGGGCGACTTGACGCAAAAGGTCACGAGTCAGCTTTCGGGCGAGATGGGCGAGCTCAAAACCACTATCAACACGATGGTCGACCAGCTTAGCACGTTTGCTGACGAAGTATCGCGAGTGGCTCGTGAAGTCGGAACCGACGGCAGACTGGGCGGCCAGGCGAACGTTGTTGGTGTTGATGGCACGTGGAAGGATCTGACTGATAACGTCAACAAGATGGCTGACAACCTGACTAACCAGGTCCGCGATATCGCCAATGTCACCAAGGCAATCTCTGCCGGCGATCTGGCGCGCAAGGTGCAGGTTCCATTAAATGGCGAGATGGGCGAGCTCAAGACCACAATCAATACGATGGTGGACCAGCTCAACACGTTCGCGTCGGAGGTGTCTCGTGTTGCCAAGGAGGTCGGAACCGATGGAATGCTGGGCGGTCAAGCGACTGTCGAGGGTGTTGACGGAACCTGGAAGGACCTGACCGACAACGTCAACAAGATGGCAGATAACTTGACGAATCAGGTGCGCGATATTGCAACTGTTACCAAGGCCGTCGCCGCCGGCGATCTTAAGCAGAAAGTTACCTCGGAGCTCAATGGCGAGATGGGCGAGCTGAAACAGACCATCAACACCATGGTTGACCAGCTAAGCACGTTTGCCGCGGAGGTATCCCGTGTTGCTCGTGAGGTCGGCACGGAAGGTGTGCTTGGCGGCCAGGCTAATGTCGAGGATGTTGACGGGACCTGGAAGGATCTCACCGATAACGTCAACAAGATGGCCGACAACCTGACACTGCAGGTTCGCGACATCGCCAACGTGACCAAGGCTGTTGCAGCAGGTGATCTGACCCAGAAAGTGACTAGCGACCTGAAGGGCGAGATGGGCGGACTCAAGCAGACCATCAACGACATGGTGGACCAGCTAGGAACCTTTGCTGTTGAGGTGACGCGTGTCGCCAAGGAGGTCGGAACCGACGGCATGCTAGGTGGCCAAGCGAACGTGCCTAATGTCGACGGTACCTGGAAGGTTTTGACTGACAACGTCAACACCATGGCTGATAACCTGACGACGCAAGTCAGAGATATCGCTGCTGTGACTACGGCCGTTGCCAAGGGCGATCTGAACCAGAAGGTGACTTCCGAGCTAAAGGGCGAGATGTCTGAGCTCAAGTCTACGATCAATACCATGGTGGATCAGCTCAACACGTTCGCATCCGAGGTTACGCGCATGGCCAAGGAGGTCGGCACGGACGGCATTCTCGGTGGGCAGGCTAATGTTGAGGATGTCGATGGCACCTGGAAGGATCTGACCAACAACGTCAACAAGATGGCCGACAACCTTACCAACCAGGTTCGTGACATTGCGACTGTTACCAAGGCTGTCGCAGCGGGAGATCTCAAGCAAAAGGTCACTTCTGAGCTCAATGGCGAGATGGGCGAGCTGAAGCAAACGATCAATACCATGGTTGACCAGTTGAGCACCTTTGCCGACGAGGTATCGCGTGTGGCTCGAGAGGTTGGCACTGAGGGCGTACTTGGCGGCCAAGCTAACGTGGTTGGCGTTGATGGCAGGTGGAAGGACCTAACTGAAAACGTGAACAAGATGGCCGACAACCTGACGTTGCAGGTGCGTGATATCGCTACAGTGACCAAGGCCGTGGCGAAGGGAGACCTGAACCAAAAGGTTACTAGCGACCTCAAGGGAGAGATGGGCGAGCTCAAGCAGACTATCAACACCATGGTTGACCAGCTGAGCACTTTCTCGAATGAGGTGTCGCGTGTCGCCAAGGAGGTCGGAACCGACGGCGTGCTCGACGGACAGGCAACTGTCGAGGGCGTTGACGGCGTCTGGAAGGGACTTACAGACAATGTCAACCGCATGGCCAACAATCTCACGCTTCAAGTTCGCGATATCGCCAACGTCACCAAGGCTGTTGCAGCGGGTGATCTGACCAAGAAGGTTACCGTCCCGCTTTCCGGTGAGATGGGCGAACTCAAAACGACGATCAACACGATGGTGGACCAGCTCAATACGTTTGCCTCCGAAGTCACCCGTATGGCGAAGGAAGTCGGAACCGACGGTGTCCTTGGCGGCCAGGCTACTGTTGAAGGCGTTGATGGTACCTGGAAAGACCTGACCGACAACGTAAACAAAATGGCTGATAACCTGACCAACCAGGTCCGTGATATTGCCAACGTCACCAAGGCCGTCGCCAAGGGCGATCTGAACCAGAAGGTCACGTCGGAACTCAACGGCGAAATGGAGGAGCTCAAGACGACGATTAACACGATGGTCGACCAGCTCAGCACCTTCTCTAACGAGGTCACACGAGTCGCCAAGGAAGTCGGTACTGATGGCGTGCTTGGCGGTCAGGCCAATGTGCCCAATGTCGATGGCACGTGGAAGGTGCTCACGGACAATGTCAATATGATGGCTGACAACCTCACGAACCAGGTGCGCGACATCGCCACGGTTACCAAGGCGGTAGCAGCCGGCGACCTCAAGCAGAAGGTTACTAGCGAGCTAAAGGGCGAGATGGGCGAGCTCAAGACTACAATCAATACGATGGTTGATCAGCTCAGTACCTTCTCGAACGAGGTGACGCGTGTCGCCAAGGAAGTCGGTACGGACGGAGTACTCGGCGGCCAGGCGCTGGTGCCCAACGTTGACGGTGTCTGGAAGGATCTGACTGACAATGTCAACAAAATGGCTGACAACTTGACGAACCAAGTACGCGACATCGCAACTGTGACCAAGGCGGTGGCAGCAGGCGACCTCAAGCAGAAGGTTACATCTGAGCTGAACGGTGAGATGGGCGAGCTGAAACAGACTATCAATACCATGGTTGATCAGCTCAGCACATTTGCCGCAGAAGTGTCGCGTGTTGCCCGCGAGGTCGGCACCGAGGGCGTTCTTGGTGGACAAGCCAACGTCGAAGACGTTGACGGTACGTGGAAGGATCTGACCGACAACGTTAACAAGATGGCCGACAATCTGACGCTTCAAGTCCGCGACATTGCTGCTGTGACTAAGGCTGTCGCCGCCGGTGATCTTAAGCAGAAGGTCACTTCCGAGCTGAATGGCGAAATGGGCGAGCTGAAGCAGACCATTAACACAATGGTGGATCAGCTAAGCACGTTTGCCGCGGAGGTGTCGCGTGTCGCCAGAGAGGTCGGTACCGATGGCGTCCTCGGCGGACAAGCCAATGTCGAGGATGTTGATGGCACCTGGAAAGATCTCACCGACAACGTCAACAAGATGGCCGACAACCTGACACTGCAGGTCCGCGACATTGCAACCGTTACCAAAGCAGTCGCTGCCGGTGACCTCAAACAGAAGGTTACATCAGAGTTGAACGGTGAGATGGGCGAGCTCAAGCAGACAATCAACACAATGGTGGATCAGCTAAGCACATTCGCAGCCGAGGTATCCCGAGTTGCCCGCGAGGTCGGTACCGACGGTGTCCTTGGCGGCCAGGCCACGGTCGAGGATGTCGACGGAACCTGGAAAGATCTCACTGACAACGTCAACAAGATGGCCGATAATCTTACGACCCAGGTCCGTGACATTGCTAATGTCACAAAGGCGGTCGCTGCCGGTGACCTAACTCAGAAGGTTACCTCGGAGTTGAACGGCGAGATGGGTGAGCTCAAGACCACGATTAACACTATGGTCGACCAGCTCAGCACGTTTGCTGCGGAAGTGTCGCGCGTCGCCAAGGAGGTTGGGACAGATGGTGTTCTTGGCGGCCAGGCCAATGTTGAGGATGTCGACGGAACCTGGAAGGACCTCACCGATAATGTCAACAAGATGGCCGATAACCTGACGAACCAGGTGCGTGACATTGCCAATGTTACCAAGGCCATCTCTGCGGGCGATCTAGCGCGCAAGGTACAGGTCCCGCTGAATGGCGAGATGGGCGAGCTCAAGACCACGATTAACACTATGGTTGACCAGCTTAATACCTTTGCATCTGAAGTCTCGCGAGTTGCCAGAGAGGTCGGCACCGAGGGCGTACTGGGTGGCCAGGCTATAGTTCCGAACGTTGACGGTGTTTGGATGGATCTTACCGACAATGTCAACAAGATGGCCGACAACCTGACGACGCAGGTGCGAGACATTGCTGCCGTAACCAAGGCCGTGGCCGCGGGAGATCTGACGCAAAAGGTCACATCGGAGCTGAACGGCGAGATGGAAGAGCTCAAGACTACGATCAATACCATGGTTGACCAACTCAGCACGTTCTCGAACGAGGTCACTCGTGTGGCCAAGGAGGTCGGAACAGACGGTGTTCTCGGTGGCCAGGCCAACGTCGAGGGTGTGCACGGTACCTGGAAAAACCTGACCAACAACGTCAACGTAATGGCGGACAATCTGACCAACCAGGTCCGTTCGATTATTACGGTGACAACAGCCATTGCCGAAGGCGACTTGAGCAAAAAGGTTGACGTCGATGTCCAGGGTGAGATGCTCGATCTCAAGACCACCATTAACGACATGGTAGAGAAACTGCGCGAGATTGTATCCGAAGTCTCAAGCGTGGCTCTCCAGGTCGGCACAGACGGTGTTTTGGGCGGCCAGGCATACCTGAAGAACATTGGCGGGACGTGGAAGGACCTGACCGACAACGTTAACAAGATGGCCTACAACCTGACGAACCAGGTGCGCGACATTGCGACAGTCACCAAGGCAGTTGCTGCCGGTGACCTAAACCGCAAGGTCCAGGTGCCCCTTAATGGCGAGATGGGCGAGCTGAAGCTGACGATTAACACAATGGTCGATCAGCTTAACACCTTTGCATCGGAAGTGTCTCGCGTCGCCAAGGAAGTCGGTACCGATGGAGTGCTCGGTGGCCAGGCCAATGTTGTTGGCGTTGATGGCACCTGGAAGCGGCTGACTGACAATGTGAACACGATGGCAGACAATCTGACATTCCAGGTGCGCTCTATCAGCCAGGTCACAACCGCTGTTGCGCATGGCGACTTGAGCAAGAAGATTGATGTCGACGTGAAGGGCGAGATGCTCGAGCTCAAGGACACAATCAACACGATGGTCGACCAGCTCAACACGTTCGCCCGTGAGATCATCCGCGTTGCACTCGAGGTTGGCATCAACGGCATTCTCGGCGGTCAGGCGCTTGTTCCAAATGTCGATGGCGTGTGGAAGGCTGTGACGGATCATGTCAACACCATGGCGAACAATCTCACATACCAGGTAAGTTCAATGTTTTGCTTAATGCGGCGACATTAGCGAGAGGCAGCAGAGATGCTTCTACTAACCCGTCATATTATGTATAACCTCTCACCAAAAAAAAAAACATTAGGTTCGGACTATCAGCGATGTTACCAAGGCTGTTGCCAAGGGCGATCTTACGCAAAAGATTGATATCGATGTCCAGGGCGAGATGCTAGACCTGAAGACCACAATCAATGGCATGGTAGACCAGCTCAACACGTTCTCGAACGAGGTATCTCGCGTCGCAAAGGAGGTCGGAACCGACGGTGTCCTTGGTGGTCAGGCCACAGTTGAGGGTGTAGACGGCACGTGGAAGGTCCTTACTGATAACGTCAACACCATGGCCGACAACCTGACCAACCAGGTGCGCGATATCGCCAACGTCACAAAGGCCGTTGCTGCTGGAGATCTGAACCAGAAGGTTACCAGTGAGCTGAATGGTGAGATGTTTGAGCTGAAACAGACCATCAACGAGATGGTCGACCAGCTCAGTTTGTTTGCTGCAGAGGTATCTCGCGTGGCCAAGGAGGTCGGAACGGACGGCGTCCTTGGCGGCCAGGCGGCAGTTGAGGGTGTCGACGGTACCTGGAAGGTGCTGACTGACAACGTCAATACCATGGCTGACAATCTGACGAATCAGGTCCGAGACATTGCCAACGTCACCAAGGCCGTTGCTGCTGGCGACCTGACCCAAAAGGTTACCAGTGAGCTGTCAGGCGAGATGGGCGAGCTTAAGCAGACAATAAACGATATGGTTGACCAGCTGGGTACGTTTGCAGACGAAGTATCACGTGTCGCTCGCGAGGTCGGCACTGACGGTATGCTGGGTGGTCAGGCAAACGTGCCGAATGTCGACGGAACGTGGAAGATTCTCACTGACAATGTCAACACGATGGCCGACAACTTGACTAGTCAGGTCCGAGATATTGCCAACGTGACCAAGGCGGTAGCGGCCGGCGACCTCAACCAGAAGGTCACATCGGAGCTCAAGGGCGAGATGTCTGAGCTCAAAACGACTATCAACACGATGGTAGACCAGCTCAACACGTTTGCGTCTGAAGTCACGAGAGTCGCTCGCGAAGTCGGCACTGAGGGAATCCTTGGCGGTCAGGCGAACGTGGTTGGTGTCGACGGCACGTGGAAGAACCTGACCAACAGCGTCAACAACATGGCTGACAACCTTACGCGCCAGGTGCGAGACATTAGCCAGGTCACCAAGGCAATTTCTGCTGGCGATCTTACACAGAAGGTGACGTTCCCTCTTCTGGGTGAGATGGGCGAGCTCAAGCTAACCATTAACACGATGGTCGATCAGCTGGGCACCTTTGCCGACGAGGTTTCCCGAGTGGCACGCGAGGTCGGAACTGAGGGCGTGCTCGGTGGCCAGGCAAATGTCGTCGGCGTCGATGGTACGTGGAAGGATCTTACTGACAACGTCAACAAGATGGCCGATAATCTGACAAACCAGGTACGCGACATCGCAACTGTGACCAAGGCGGTGGCAGCAGGCGACCTCAACCAGAAAGTCACGTCTGAGCTTAACGGCGAGATGGGCGAGCTCAAGACCACGATCAACACCATGGTTGACCAGCTCAGCACGTTCTCGAACGAAGTCACTCGTGTGGCCAAGGAAGTCGGTACAGACGGTGTTCTTGGTGGCCAGGCGCTAGTTCCCAATGTTGACGGTGTCTGGAAAGACCTCACTGACAACGTCAACAAGATGGCAGACAATCTGACGAACCAGGTGCGAGACATTGCTAACGTGACCAAGGCTGTTGCTGCTGGAGACCTGTCCAAGACTGTCACCGTTCCGCTATCAGGCGAGATGTCAGAGCTCAAGACCACCATTAATACGATGGTGGACCAGCTCAACACGTTCGCGTCAGAGGTGTCTCGTGTCGCCAAGGAGGTCGGTACCGACGGCATCCTTGGAGGACAAGCAAACGTTGTAGGCGTAGATGGAACCTGGAAGGACCTGACCGACAATGTCAACAAGATGGCAGACAATCTGACAACGCAAGTGCGCGACATCGCCACGGTTACCAAGGCGGTAGCAGCCGGCGACCTCAAGCAGAAGGTTACCTCGGAGCTGAACGGCGAGATGGGCGAGCTGAAACAGACCATCAATACGATGGTTGATCAGCTCAGCACTTTCTCGAACGAGGTCTCGCGAGTTGCAAAGGAGGTCGGAACCGAGGGCGTGCTTGGCGGCCAGGCGAACGTGCCCAATGTCGACGGTACATGGAAGATCCTGACTGACAATGTCAACCGCATGGCCGACAACCTTACGAATCAGGTGCGCGATATTGCTATGGTTACAAAGGCTGTAGCAGCTGGCGACCTGAACCAGAAGGTTACTTCCGAGCTAAATGGCGAGATGGGCGAGCTCAAGCAGACCATCAACACTATGGTTGACCAGCTCAGCCTGTTTGCTGCGGAAGTATCCCGAGTTGCCCGCGAGGTCGGTACCGATGGTGTCCTTGGCGGCCAGGCCACGGTCGAGGGCGTCGATGGAACCTGGAAAGATCTTACGGACAACGTCAACAAGATGGCCGACAATCTTACGACCCAGGTGCGCGACATTGCCAATGTCACAAAGGCTGTTGCTGCCGGCGATCTTAACCAGAAGGTTACCTCGGAACTAAATGGTGAAATGGGCGAGCTCAAGACCACAATCAACACTATGGTTGACCAGCTCAAGACATTCGCTGCCGAGGTGTCGCGTGTTGCCAGAGAGGTCGGAACTGAGGGAGTGTTGGGTGGTCAGGCCATAGTTCCCAACGTTGACGGCACATGGAAGGACCTGACGGACAATGTCAACAAGATGGCTGATAACCTGACGACGCAGGTGCGGTCGATCAGCCAGGTTACCAAGGCTGTTGCGCATGGCGACCTGACGCAGAAGATTGTAGTCAATGTGCAGGGCGAGATGCTCGATCTCAAGACCACCATTAACGAGATGGTTGACCAGCTGAACACGTTCTCTAGCGAGGTGTCTCGTGTTGCTCGCGAGGTCGGCACTGACGGAAAACTGGGTGGCCAAGCGATTGTCCCGAACGTCGATGGCATATGGAAGGACCTGACCGACAACGTCAACAAGATGGCTGATAATCTGACGAAACAGGTACGCGACATTGCCGCCGTGACCAAGGCCATTTCGGCCGGCGATTTGAACCAGACAGTTCAAGTACCGCTATCCGGCGAGATGGGCGAGCTCAAGACAACCATCAACACTATGGTCCGTCGACTACGCAACTTTGCTGCCGAGGTTAACAAGGTCGCGCGCGAAGTAGGCACTGAAGGAAAGCTAGGTGTGCAGGCACACGTGACTGATGTTGACGGTGTCTGGCGCGAGGTGACGACCAAGGTCAACAACATGGCGCACAACCTGACGAACCAGGTGCGTGCCTTTGCCCAGATCAGTGCAGCTGCAACTGCCGGCGACTACAGCTCGATGATCACGATCGACGCGATGGGTGAGATGGACGCGCTCAAATCTCAGATCAATCGCATGGTCACGTCGCTGCGAGAGAGCATCGTGCGCAACATGCAGGCGCGTGAGCTGGCCGAAGTGGCAAACAGGGCCAAGAGCGAGTTCCTGGCGAACATGTCGCACGAGGTGCGCACGCCCCTGAACGGCGTTATTGGCATGACTGCGCTGACGCTCGAGACGAACCTGACCCACGCCCAGCGCGACTCGCTGATGATTGTGTCGAGCTTGAGTAATTCGCTGCTGACGATTCTGAACGACCTGCTCGACCTGTCCAAGATCGAAGCAGGGCGCATGAGCGTCGAGCACATTCCATATGCCCTGCGCAACGCGTTACTCAGCGTGCTAAAGACACTGTCAATCAAGTCGGTGCAGAAGGGGCTGACGGTCAAGTTCTGGTGCGATCCGAACATTCCGGACAACCTTGTCGGTGACCCGCACAGACTGCGCCAGGTGCTGACCAACCTGGTTGGCAACGCCGTCAAGTTTACCAACGAGGGCGAAATCTCTGTCAGCTGCCGCATGCTGCGTCATGAGAGCACCCACTCGATCCTCGAGATCTCGGTGCGCGATACGGGTATCGGCATCCCAACCGACAAGCTGTCGCTGATTTTCGATTCGTTTGCGCAGGCAGACGGCTCGACAACACGCAAGTACGGTGGCACTGGCCTCGGACTCAGCATCTCGAAGAGGCTGTGCGAGCTGCTGGGCGGCGACATTCGCGTCGAGAGCGAGTACGGCGAGGGTTCGAACTTTATCTTCACGGTCAGCGTGGTTGTTCCCGAGCCCGACTTTGCATACTTTGAGAAGCGCATTCTGCCGTACCGCAACCGCAACGTGCTGATCATCTACGACGTGCGCAGGAAGTCGTACTGCCGCGAGATGATTCAGCGCCTGCGCGAGATGCTGACGGCGCTGCATCTGAGCTCGGCCTCTGTGCTCAACATCGAGGGCGCAAGCCGGCTGCTCTGGCGTGGCGCGCAGGGCCGGCCATTCTTCGACACGTTTATCGTCGATTCGATGGACACAGCCGAGGAGCTGCGCACGTCGGGGCTGGCAAACATGAACTTTATGCCGATTGTGTACTTCCCCGAGCCTGGAAACGACGGCATCAACGTCAACCGCCTGATCGAGCTGGGCATCAACTCGTACCTCGACGTGCCGTTCGACTACAGCAAGCTAGCCAGTGCGATTCTGCCGGCCCTCGAAACGCACTCGCTGGTTCCGGATCTCAAGAGGCACCGCAAGCGGCCGCTGAATATTCTGCTTGCCGAGGACAACGTGGTCAACCAGAAGCTGGCGCTGCGCATCCTGCAAAAGTGCAACCACAGAGTTGAAGTGGTGTCGAATGGCCAGCTTGCTGTCGAAGCTGTTATGGACCAGTGGAAGTACAACCTGTCTCGCCACGGCTCACATCTGCGCACATCGCGCTCGGTTGGCGCATCTTCATCAGTGTCCTCGGCTAGCGACGACGATGAGCGCTCGAGCAAGAGCGGTATCTCAAAGAGCCGCTCGCCATTTGCGATGAACCCAGACGACCCGTCGCCAGCAGACGAGCGCCGGTCGTACATTGAGTCTGACGTGATCGACTCGTCAGAGCAGCCTGGAGACGGTGCCGCATCGCCGACGGGTGCTGGCGACAGCAACGGCAGCGACACCAACACTGGCAGCGGCGATAGGAGCCGTCCCCAGTACACTGAGGGAACCATTTTTGCCGATTCGATCTACCCGCCTGCAGTCAAGGCGCCTGATGACCTGCCGCTTGTTCTCGACTCGATCCTTATACCAAGTGGTAGCGGTGACGACCATGGAAAGGCCGGCGGCGGCTCTGGCTCGATGGGCCAGGGCATGGCTGGATCTGGTAGCGGCCAGGCCATAGGCGGCATGCAGGCCGGCTCGGCACTAAGTATGAGCACGACAGGCGGCGGCGCCAGTGTTCCTACGAGTACCGCAGCAGGTGGTGCTCCTTCTGGAGCCTCCGTGTCTGCGCCAAATGCGACTGCACTTGACTCGACTACGACACGCAGCTCGCATCCGTACACGAACACGCTCGAGGAGGAGCTGAGCAACCGCAAGCCTGCAGGTGTGCGCGACCCGCGCAACAAGTACTCGTGTGTGCCAATGCCATACGATATCATCCTGATGGACGTACAGATGCCGGTCATGGGCGGGTTCGAGAGCACAAACTGCATTCGCAAGTGGGAGGAGAGCGAGGGCGTCGACTTCCGGACGCCGATTATTGCGCTGACAGCCCACGCCATGCTTGGAGATCGCGAGCGCTGTCTGGCATCTGGCATGGATGAGTATATCACCAAGCCACTGCGCTTCGAGACTTTGCTGTCGACCATTGCGCGGTTCCAGCCGCGCATGTTCAACGAGCATGGTGACATCGTGCCGATTATCGAGCCGGATTCGGACGAGGATGACAGCGATGACGAAGAGAACTCGGCAGCCCGTGAGTACGCTCGTCGCTTCGGCTTCTTTGACGACGAGGATGATGATGATGAGGACGAGGATGATTCCGCTATGTACTACAGCTCGCGTGGAGGCAAGTCTGCCAAACGCCGTGCCCAGCGGTCCCTAGTGGTTCCCCCGGTCCCGTATGACGACGAGGATGACGAGGATGACGAAGACGTCGAGGACAGGGATTACGCGGACAACAAGCGTGCTGGCAAGGGCAAGGCCAAGGCCAAGGCCAAGACTAGGGCCAAGGGTAAGGCGACCGCCTCGTCGAAGCGCTATGACACGTTCAAGCCGCAGCTATCTGTTCTGCGTCCCCCTGTTCGTGACGGTGGCCGACATGGTGGCGGCCAGAGTGACGATGACGACGATGACCCGGAGACCAAGCGTGTTCGCCAGGAGAGGGCGGCTGAGCTCTTACGCAAGCAGGTCCGCATATACAAGCGTCAGTTCGGCAAGGACCTGGCCGAGATGCCCGGAATGGCCGAGATCAAGGCCAAGATTGAGCAGCAGCGGAAGAAGAAGAAGGCCGAGAATGGTGAGTCTACAAGCGACGAGAGTCCAGAAACTGACACGTTGTCCTCAACGCCGAGCAGTGATATGGAGGAGGAGGACGACGACGATGCGGGCGCATCGTCTGGTGACGAAAGCGACACCGAGATGGACCGCGAGCGCCCCACGAGCGTTGACTTGGGTACTCTGTCCATTAGTGCTGCAAACAAGCAGATACAGGACTCGGCATTCAAGACCACTGCGATGGTGCTGACAGACAACGACTACGGCAGCATGCACAACGAGGACGACTTTGACGACGATGCCTTTGTCGGTCTGCACCCGCTCAAGGGCGGCCAGGGCAAGCCGATCTACAACTCGTACTCGATCATGTCGGCGTCGGCTCGCATGCGCAGGGACCGCAAGCTGATGGCCCACACGGGCATGCGTGGCCAGTCGGAGCCTGCCTCGCTGTTCTCAAACTTTACCAGCCGCATGTTCCTTCAGCAGCAGCAGCAGTCGCGCATGGCTGGTGCCTACGGCCGCCTGAAGCGTGACTCGAGTGGACGCCGTGACGATGGCTATAGTGGCAGCAGTGGACTGGGCGTTCGCGGCTTTGACAGTATGGATGCTAGTACATCTGGGTTTGGAGCCGGCAGCTCCGGTGCTGGCGGCGGCAAGGGCAGAAGCAAGCGCTCGAGCATCCGCCGTGACTACTCAGACATGTCCTCGTCGTCGTATCGCGACGGGCTGTACGATATGGACTACAGCATGGGTCGCCAGGACTACGACTCGCAGAACTATCTCGAGAACTACATGGACTTCCCACGTCATAGCATCATTGATCCGTCGATGCTGAGCTTCGATCTGCCAGGAACGTCAGCCTCGGGTACGAGCTACAGCGCTAATAACCGCCCAATGTCTAACGACAATGGCGGCTTCCTTGGTGGCAGCAGCGCCGGCGGTGGCGACTCAGCCGCTCATTCTGGAACACAGGCCGGCACGAGTACCATGGCCAGCGGAGGCACTAACCGTAGCACCGGTTGGTCAGTTGCCAAGCCAATTGGGGCAAGCTTCCTGCCACCGCAATCCTCACACTCGGCGCCGGGGTCTGCCGAGCTGCCAGCCAACCAGCCAACCAGCGCCGGCGGAGTGTCGACGTTCTCTACAATGGACAATTCGGACAGCGACACGCCGATTCGAAACTACGCCCGGCTCAAGACAACAGCTGATATTGCAGCTGCAATGGATGCGGCTGCTGCGGGCGACAAGAACGCGCTCAGGGCAATCCAGGCCACAAGCATGCTGTCCGACATTGACGACGTGCCAACCGAGCCGGCTGATCCTCGAGTCGAGTTCTCCAACCAGAGCAGCCAGGCGCCAAAGCTGGCATCAACACCGACCTCTACTGCCGGTACCAGCACTACCTCCATGGCTACTGCTGTACTTTCGGCTAATGACTCGTCGCAGCCAATAGCCACCTCTGAGACATCGGCTGCATCTACCAGCGCGTCGCCAGCTCCGAGTGCTCCCAGCTCGAGCAAGCCGTCTGTCAAGCTATCCCGAAACGTGCGCGACCGCCTGATGAAGGCGCGCATGAAACAGAAGGAAAAGGAGAAGAAGGCCGACGACTCTGCTGCTACCGAAACAAACAACTCGGCTCAGACCGAGGACTAGCCATTTTCAACTATATCTTTAAAGGTTTTAACAATGAATTAATCGACCACATTAAAACAGTCTGTAACATGTATAAACTCTGGTCTCTAATTAGCCAGGGTTATGTAAAATTAGACATTCTTTATGAATTTGTAAAAGAAAAGAACTACTTTGTACTAAGGGAAAGCTCGACCTGTTGAACACTTTCATTTATTCTTCTTTGAAGAAGCTGGCCGCAGCTATCATAATTGTATAATAGTTGATGGCTACACAATTTTTTTATTTCTTCACATTCGAGTTTTTATTAAATTTCTATTATTACAACCATTAAACTACAATGTCTAGCGTATTTCAGCAGCTCCAATCCAACGTTATCCATAGAATTCTTATGTATGTGGATGCGAGTTCTTGCCGCGACAGTAGAAAATATGACGCTATCTTTCCGTTTCTTAAAGTCAGTCGTAGCTGGAGAGATGAAGCACGGAGAATTATGTGCTCACTAGTCACATTGGATGATGCTGCATTTAGAAATGGTTATAATCGAAGAAACATGCCAATCTACACAGTTGGCAATATAGTCAACCATAGGCATTTATCAGATATGGTTAGAACCGTCTCTATTAATATCACGGACACTGTGCTTGCTGAAGGGAAGTATAGTACAATGGGTTTACGCAGAGGGAATAGGGTAGCTCCATTTCGTCAGGCTGAAACACTTGAGCTGACAATTCAGCGACAGATGGATTATGAGACCGAACCCAGTGATAGTGATGACTCTTGTTATAATGAAATATATTACGATGGAGACTGGCATCAACTAAACACCATACCAGAGACATATTATAGAAATGTGGAAAGGTATGTAAGATTCATCAAGCTCATAGTTCCCAATGTAAGAAAAGTTATACTTCACTTTGGGTGCATTCCAATGCAATGGAGAAGTATACTGGAAAACATTGCTGATCCACTATTTAAATTATTTGAGCAGGCAAACCAAGTATCACTAACTGTTTATCACAAAAACTACAATTGGAATATCACCAGCCCTATTGCCCATCTGGCCATTGAATACTATGAAAATAAAAACAATGCAAAAGAGATAATAACCCGAAATTCGCCTACTCTTGAGTCACTTTTGATTTATGCAAAACCAAAATACCAGGACAACCTCTGGATAATTCTAGGCGCTGAGAATCACATCACTTATCCAAACCTAAAAAAGCTTACTTTAAACTACGCAGCTTCTAGTCACGAATCATACAATCCATATATTGATCGTGGTTACGTGCCCTTCCCCAAGCTTCGCCAACTAATTGCTCAACGATTCCATTCAATCACAGACGATGTTGCTTTTAGAGGAAATCAGAAAACTCTAGAAAGTATCAGTATTCCTGTATGTCACAAAGCTGTTGAAGTAATGAAAAGAATATTTGCTGAAAATTTGATGACAAACCTTTACTGCGCTGCTTTCAGTTTATTAAGAGATAATAATGACCGTGCTTACATTGGTCAATATACTAATATAACTGAGATTTTACATTACTTGCCAGACTCAGTGCATATGCTAACCGTTGAAAGCAGTGAGTTTAAGCTTCAACCAGTGCTTATCAATAGGTCTGCACATTTCATTAAACTAAGGGAACTGAGGCTAACGCAATATACTCTATCATTGAGTGAATTGTGTTTACTACTAGAACAGATCTATTGGCTACACAAGCTTGCTATTGAAGAGTTTGCAATTGATGAAGCGCAGAGAGATATTCCAATTGATAAATTAACCACAGAATTGCAATCTCAGTACGATCTGTCAAAAACTAGACTGTACATATTAACGCTTACCAAATCATTCGTTTCAACTGGAATAATAGACCGTGTTTCTAAATCAATTGCTTTTCTAGAAATGGCTATGACTAGATTGCTTATGCATCCCGTTAGCCTTCAATATAGTCAAATTTTTGATGCTGCTGTTGCCGAATGGCAACCATATTTTGCCAGTACAAACAATTCATTTAACAAGATTCTCGGTTGGGAATAATCAGTAATCCGGATTGATATTTATTTAGATTATACTCGAGAAAGTTTACAAGTGTCATCTTCTATATTTTCAAGAGTCCGTGCAGTATCTGGAAGATACTGCACTTCTTCTATTTTTATTTACCTACCCGCTCAAACCACTTTGCTTTAAAAATCCCGAAAAAAATTAAAGCTGACAAAAGCCCAAAAACATTCCTTTTCTTTCTTTCTAGTTTTTCTTATTTCCCCTTCTTCTCTTTTTAGCTCCTTTCGTCTTCCTTATCTTGTTTTTTTACGCTAGCCGCTTAACAATTCTTCAAACAATAAATGATATTAGATGCAAATCTATATAAATGACATTTATGATTTTCTTGATCGAATCTACTGGCTAGAACTTAAATATCAGTTATATTGACATTAACGAGGAACACAAGAACACGTCAATTGCAATTTTAATTAAAAGCTTGCGATCCCAGTAAACTGTCAAAATGTAAACTGCAGACGCTAGTGATAGATAACACAAAATCTTCGCGTAATGAGAGAGCACATGCTCCTAGGATAGCTGCAATGCTGGAGACAATCATGTCCAAAGTATGCAACAATTCGGTTACAGCAAGGTTCAAGTATTTGAGAAATATTTACATAGATAAGCGGAGACTCTGCTTTGGCAACCTAGACAATTCCTTTACTGGCTGATCTATCAAATGGGTTATTTAATTTTTTGTCAATATATTAACGAAATCTTGTAAACTCATCGCCTCAACGCTTATTAACCTTGTAAATGCGGATCATAAAAATGGTAAACAGCACGTTTGCCACGGTGAATCCAAGCAGGATACACCAGTTGCGCCAGCGATGCGAGAAGGACCAGTTGAGATTCCTGTAGTAGTCGTCTCCCACGCTATATGGACAGTATTCGCAGGTAGTAGTGGACGACATATCTCTGATGTACCCAACGGCACTGCTCATCCAGTCACCAGCGTACTGCTGGCATGTCTGCCCGTCGGGCGGCATAAAGTTGAAAAACTCGCCGCTCTTGCACCTGATCGGGGTATCATGCAAGTCGTTGGTGATGACACCCTCGATAAAGTACGTGTAGGGCGAGAGCCAGTACATCCAGGAGCGCCAGAAGCGCGGCATATTGAAGTAGGGGATGGTGACACCGCAGAAGAGGGTCATCATGGTAGTGAATATCGGGTTGAGCATCGAGGCAATGATATCGTTGGGCGAGAAGGCAGCAATGGCCTGGCCGAGAGTGAGCGAGAAAATGCCCAAGAGGATATAGGCAATGTAGAAATAGCCCGTGCGGTTGGCTAGGCTGTTGAGGCCGACGAGCCAGTAGAAGCAGACAAAGAATACAGTGTTGCTGAAGATAGCAAATGGCCACTCGGTGACAATAATGGCAAACGAGAAGGCCTCCCAGCCATACTGGTTAGTCGACGCCTCGCGGCTGTAGTACAGTCGCTGGCGCAGAAACTGCGGCTGCACCTGGTTAATGACCAGCACCGAAAGCACAGCGGTTTCAAAGATGGCAAAGATCTTGTTCTGCGTATCGGCCGAGCCATCGCCAACCTGGATAAACGAGAAGCCGACCGCCAGGGCGCAGATAATCTGCAGCGCCAGGCGGGTCAGATTGTACTGCTGGTCGCGCCAGTGCGAGCGGAACATACGCCTGGTCACTACCTGCAGCTGGAACGGCAGCAGACGCGCGTACTTGCGCGAGTTGTCGACCTCCCGCTCAGTGTCTTCAACCGGGTTGTCATGCTTGAGCTGGTTGATGCGCGAGATCTCCGAGTGCGTGCGCGAGTGCTCGTCGGAGTCGTTCCACACCTGCGGCCAGTCCACGTCGGTCGTCTTGGAGCCGACGACATCCAGGATGTACTCGGCGGGGTTGGCATCGGAGGGACACTTGTCGGCGCCGTGGCTCTCAAAGTAGTTGATGAGAGTCTCGGCGTCCTCTCCGAGGTCGCCAAAGTACACGGTGTGGCCGCCGCGCACAAGCAGAAGCAGGCGGTCGAACTGCTCAAAGAGCAGGGCCGACGGCTGGTGGATCGTGCACAGGATGGTCTGCCCGTCGGCGGCCAGCTTGCGCATAAACTGGACAATCGAGTAGGACGCCTGGGCGTCGAGGCCCGATGTCGGCTCGTCAAGGAACAGGATCTTGGGCTTTGCCACAAGCTCGATCCCAATAGTCAGCCGCTTGCGCTCCTCGAGCGAAATCCCCTTGCTCGACTCAGGGTCGCCCACCAGGCAGTCCGAGATGTCCGACAGGCCAAGCAAATCAATGACGTACTCGACGTAGCGCTCGCGCTCGGTGCTGCTGACATGGGCCGAGCGCCTAAGGGCGGCAGAGAACCGCAGGGCCTCGCGCACCGTGGCATGCGGGTTGTGCACGTCGAGCTGCTCGCAGTAGCCCGTGATGCGGCGGAAGCTGATGGGCTGGGGCGCGCCGTTCATGAGCATCTCGCCCTCGAGCCTGCCAATCGTCTTGCGCTGCGACAGGGCGTCGAGCAGCGTGGTCTTGCCGGCGCCCGACGAGCCCATCAGCGCCGTCATCGTGCCCGGCTTGATGTACCCCGAGACGCCGTGCAGCAGCTGGCGCTCGCCGCCCTTGACCGGCACCGTGTAGTTGACGCCGGTCCACGTGTACGTCGTGCCGCGGATTATCTGCTCGTCGCTCGGCCCGTCGGCCGGAATGTCCGCGTACATGCTGGCGGTGCTTTCGTTTCCGGCGCTCTCGCTGTCGGGCGTGGCCCGGAGCTTGTCGACGTTGGGCCGGTAGCGCTTGTACACCTTGGTGGCGTACCCGGTGTTGCCGAACTCGAGCAGCTCCATGGACACGGCAATCAGGAGCACAAAGACGACCCAGTAGCAGGCAACGGCGATGAAGTCCTTCCACTGGTCCTGCACGTGGATGTGGTAGCCGCGCTCGAGGTAGTCGCTGCCGCGCACGTAGAGCTGGCCGGGGTCGGCGCCGGTGATGGTGCACACCTGGTTGGCAATGTTGAAGCCGTCGCCGCGCGGCACCAGGCTGCTGGGCGCGCAGGGGAAGCGGATGTCGCGGTACTCGTTGGACGCCAGGGCCTTGAAGCCGTAGGCCAGCGGGTTGGTCCAGTAGATCCACTTGAAGTAGTGGTGCATGTAGCCCGGCGGGATCAGGTAGCCGACGTAGAGGATCAGGAACAGCAGGCAGATGCCCGAGATGGTGTGGCCGACGTCGACGTTGGGCGAGATGTTGCCGATGAGCCGGAAGAAGGCCGTCAGGCACAGGCAGCCGATGAAGAGAAACAGCAGGAAGGCCAGGAAGTGGCCGCCGGTGCGCTGCAGGAACGTGGCCCAGTAGAGGATCGAGCCGAAGAGCACCACCTGCAGCAGCATGAACGGCATGTCGACGATGGTCTGGGCCAGCGACAGCGCCGCCGGGTGGTAGAGCGCCAGGGCCTTGTGCTTGTACATCACCTGGCGGCCGGTCACGGCGCGCGGGATCTCGGCCAGCGCCGTCAGCGAGTTGAACAGCAGCGCGAAGAACAGCACGCCGCCCCTGGTGAAGAAGCTCGACGTGTTCCGCGGCAGGCGGATAAACAGCGTGCCGACGATGATGGCGAACGCGATGTTGTAGAAGAACTTGAACACGATCTCGGCGCGGTTGCCGGTGAAGATGTTCCACTCGCGCACCAGCAGGTGCTGCAGCTGGAAGACGAACGTGGTGGTGTAGGGCGACTTGCGCCGCAGCCGCAGCTTGTCCGTGCCCATCTTGGTGCGGTCGACGAACTCGCGCAGCTCCTGGCTGCGGCCGTCGTGCTGCAGCTGCTGCTCGAACGCGTGCACCTCGGCCACCACGGCCCGGTACTCGGGGCTCTGGCGCCAGGCCTGCTCGAACTCGGCGGCCGTGCAGGGCACGCGGCCCTCCCAGCCCGGCTTGACGCGGCGCTCGTTGAGCCGAGTCAGGCCGGTCAGGAAGTCCGACGTGGTCTGGCGGGGCGGCTTGGCAATGCCGATGCGGTCAAAGTACGCGACGGCCTGGTCGGCCGGCCCAAAGTACAGCTGCAGGCCGTCGTCGACGACCATGACCTTGTCGAACAGCCGGTAGATGCTCTCGGACGCCTGGTAGATCGTGGCCACGACCGACTTCTGCAGCACGTCGGCGTTGATGCGCAGCGAGCGCACGTAGTCGAGCGCCGAGCTCGAGTCCAGCCCGCGCGTGCTGCCGTCCCATACCTCGACCGACGCGCCCGACGCCACCTGCTCCGCAATGCTGACGCGCTTGCGCTCGCCGCCCGACACGCCGCGCAGAAACGCGTTGCCCACGATCGTGTCGGCGCACCCCTGCAGGCCGTAGATGTCCAGCAGCATCTCCAGCATGTCGCGGTGGTAGCCGGCCGCGTCGCTCAGCACCTGGCGGCTCGGCGTCTTGCACGTGACGGCGAAGTCGAGCGTGCGCCGGACGGTCAGCGTCGGGTAGTGCATGTCGTCCTCCTGGTTGTACGCCACCTCGCCGCGGTAGTGGCGGCGCACCTCGCCGGGCGTCAGGCCGCCGTACGACACGGTGCCGGTGATTTCCTTGTACGTCTTGCGGTGGTTGCCCAGCACGCGCAGCAGCGTCGAGCAGCCGGAGCCGGGGCGGCCGAGCACCAGCAGCATCTCGCCCTCCTTGACCTCGCCCGAGATGCCGCTGAGGATCCTGCGCTTGGCGCCCATGCCGGCGAGCAGCTGGAAGAGGCCGAAGCCCCTGTAGCTTGATTTGATCATCTTCCACAGCGGCGTGATCAGCGTGCTGATGTGGCTGTTGCTGACGTCCGAGCCGTAGATCGACAGGTCGTCGAACACCAGGCCGAAGCGCTTGGCGAACGGCGGGCCGGCGCGCTCCTGCCGGCCGCGCAGCCAGGCCTGCAGGTTGAAGCCCTCCTTGCCCGCCTCTTCCTCGGACGGCTGCGTGGGCCGGCTGTGCGCGCGCTGGATGGTCTGGAACCGCGTCGTGCCGCGGCTGATGCTGACGTGCAGCGGCTCGCCGAACGACTGCAGCGCCTCGACGTCGTCGCGGAACTCGGACTCAACCGAGCCGGACACCGAGGCTATCTCGTCGCGCGTGCCGCCCGCCGGATGCAGCGGCTGCTTCTCCTCGGAAGGCGTGTCGTTGCTCATGAGGGGATATCGGATGATAGCGCGGGTGTTTATTGAAATGTGTGTTTGGCTAGAGAGGTTGGGCAGTGCGAAGCCGGCTGGGTTTATCTCGACACGCTCGCCGGCCTCCTACTGCCGCCAACGCGTGTATTTCGAAGTGTGCACATGGCCTGGATATTGAATGCATGCTGTGTGTGTGTGCGTGTGCGGGGAAGTGTCGTATGTCAGAGTGAAGTTGAAAGTCGTTAATAGAAGTTTAAATCGAGCAAGTGCGGGGAGTGACGTCGTAGCCGATCGGTCTGCTGGCTGCGCCGATTCGAGCAGTCGTAAATAAGCGTTAGTCGCAGGATCCTCTGCATGGAGGAGAGGAGAGGGGGCCACCAAGGCCACCCGTCGTCAGTGTACGCAGCGGGCCATTAGGCCGCGCTGTTGAACAGGCAGTCCAGCGTCGCCTTGTAGTGCTCCTGCAGCGCAAAGCGGCACTGCTTGCCGGCCACGGGCACATACGCGCCGCTGATGCGGTCGAACGGCTTCGGGTCGAGGAACACCTTGTCGAGGCGCATATACGGCGGCACGCCGGCCTCGTCCGCGTGCCGGCAGAGCTCCCGCCTGAGGGCGTCGGCCACCCTGGGGTCCTTGCACAGCGCCTCGACGTCCAGGGCGCCTCCGCCCTGGCTCCCCGCCTTTCCCTGCGCCCAGGGAGCAAACACGGAGTGGTCGGGGACGACAACGGCGACGAGCTGCGCGTGGCTCGGCGACCCGGCCACAAAGACCGAGTGCACGAGCCTGTGGCCGGCGTAGACCGCCTCGAGCGGCGCCGGCGCCACGCGGATGCCGAGCGACGACGTCAGGATGTTCTCGACGCGGTCGACGATGCTGAAGCAGCCGTTGGCGCGCAGCCGGGCGATGTCGCCGGTGGCCAGCCAGCCGCCGCAGGCCAGCGGCTCGCCGGGCCGGTTCCTGCGCACCATCAGCTCGCCGCTGGCGTACGGCCGGTCGACCGTCGTGTACCCCTTGTCGGGGATGCTGCGCAGACGCACGTCCACGCCGGGCAGCGGGATGCCGACGGTGTCGGACCGCAGGCCGGCCGGCTGCATCAGCAGGCTGCCGGCGGTTTCGGCCAGGCCGTAGCTCTGCACCACGTCGCATGCCAGGCTCGTGCGCAGCATGTCGAGCATCTCGCCGCTGCAGTGCATCTGGCTGCACAGCAGCGTCTGCAGCCGCCCGCCGTAGCGCCGCGCCACGCGGGCCGCCACCAGCCGGCTCCACAGGGCGTCCCGCAGGCTGCCGCCAAGCAGCACGTGCGTGCTGCTGCCGCTGCTGCCGTGCGCAGCCCGGTACGCGGCCCGTGCGAGCAGGCCCCTGGGCCCGCGTGCGCCCAGGGTCTGCTGGACAATGTCGGCGTGGATGCTGGCGAGGACCGGCGGCGTGGCCGAGACAATGGCGGGCTGCAGGGCGCACATGTCGCCGCGCAGGTTGGCGTGGCCGCCGGTGGCAAAGCCGACGCGCACGCGCTGCAGCATCAGCGCATACATGGTGCAGCGCTCGGCCACGCAGTCCAGCGGCACGCACGGCATGTACGTGGCCCCGGGCTGCCGCAGCCCGAGCGCCTGCCCGCGGCACGCCAGCACCAGCTCGGCGTGCGTCACCGCCACCAGCTTCTGCGCGCCCGTGGCGCCCGCAGAGAACGCCAGCGTGCAGCGCGTCTCCGGCCCAACGGCCACTGCTTTGCCGGTGGGCTGCGACGGCGCGCACGTGCGGCCCAGCTCGATGACCGCGCGCATGTCGAGCAGCGCGATGTTGAGCGCCGCGGCCTTGGCGCGCAGCTTGGCCACGGCGTCCGGGCTGAACGCCTGCGTGGCGTACGACGGCGTCGAGCAGTCCAGGGCGTCCATCGAGATGAGCACGCGCACCTGCGGCGTCACGTGGTGGCGGCACAGCAGCCGCGGGATCTTGTCGAGCGAGCAGGCGATTACCTGCACGCCGGCGCTGGTGATGTTGGCCTCGGCGCGCAGCACGCTCGGGCTGTCCGAGATGCCCACCGAGTAGCGGCCCGAGCCGAAGGCCGCCAGCTCGCTCAGCACCCACTCGGGCCGCGCGTCCGCGTAGATGCCCAGCGGCTGCTGCTGCCTTTGTATGTCAGGGGGCGTGCCTGGCTCCGCGGCGCCATCGATGTGGGCTGCGTAGACGGCGTCGAGGCCGGACGCAAGGTGGCGTACGGCATCGGCGGCGTCGGAGTAGGTGGTCCACGTGTAGTCGGCCGATGGGCCGGTCTCGGCGCACCAGGAGCGTGCGCCGAGGAATTGCTCCGCCGGATGCGACTGGACCGCCGCTTGGAAGACGTCGTAGAGCGTGGCGATGTTGGAGAACGCCCCGTGGTGCGTGCCGTCCTTGTAGCCCGGGTGGCGGTAGATTGGCGAGCACTGCGGGATGGCGGAGCTTGGCACGGCGTAGGACATTGGAGCGGTTGGAAGGAGGAGATGAAGGGGGTAAGAGTAAGAGCAAGAGTAAGAGCAAGAGCAAGAGCAAGAGCAAGAGCAAGAGTAGGGGTAAGAGCAAGAGCAAGAGTTAGAGCAAGAGCAAGAGCAAGAGTAAGGGTAAGAGCAAGAGTAAGGGTAAGAGCAAGAGCTAGAGCAAGAGTAGGTATAAGTAAAAGTATAGAGTTAGTGTAGGTATAAGTATAAGTATAGAGTTAGTGTAGGAGCAAGTGTAGGAAGGGCGAGGGAGGTAGGGGGAGAGTAACCGTAATAAGTTGAGTTGTAGCTGATAGATAAATAAAGTTAAAATAACATTAAATGAATAGGTTGTAGTGGGTAGAAATTGAAGATTCAACCTACGTGGTCTGGTCTGGCCAGGTCTGGTAGATTATATACATGTCTTCATGTTCATATGCATTTACTAGCGCTGTTGTGCTTTCCTCCATCCAGCATCTCCATAGACGAGACGCAAATGGAAGAAATAATAAAAAAATGGGGATAAACGGCAGATGCGCTATTTGTTTTGGTCGTTGCAGAGATATTCTTGGGTCTCTCATGTACGTGATTACGTCTGACGCGCATAAGCGAGTATATCCGATATGAACACATACACAAGAAACCCAGAAGTAATAATACAAGCAGGGGTAGATCTTGTTCTTTGGAGCCTGGAGCATCTGTAAACAAGGTTTTCTCTTTTTGTTTGCGCATATGTCGTAATGCAATGTCGGGGTCGGAAAAACTTTTGGAGCTTCCTTTGTAAAGAACGAAATTAACCTGTTTGTAAGCAGGATGCCCAGGCGGTTTCTGTTCACAATAATCTAGCCTGGTCTATTAATACATTTTTTCGTTATAGTTCATAACAAATCAGCCGTCCTGGTTCTGCGGGCTGATCGGAGAAATTTGGAACACAGGTTGCAATGGCGTGGATCAGGCGATTGGATCAAGGCATGCAGAATCACAGTCGATTTCTGGCTATGGCTATGGCTATGGCTATGGTTTCGTGTTGCTCGCCCTCTTTTTTCTTCTAATTCAGCGCTTTTCATTCAATCCGCTTGTTTTTCTGACTTTTCAAGCAACGCCATGCGCTACGGACTCCTGGGCAGCCGCGCAGGCGACATTTCCGGCGACATTTCTGGCGACAACCATGGCGACAACCATGGCGATATCCCTGGCGGCATCGACGACGGAAGCGCGTGGCGTGCGGCAGCAGCCAAGGCAGCAGCCAAGGCGGCGGCAGCAGCAGCCACGGCGGCGGCAGCAGCAGCTAAGCCGGCAGGGCTCAAGCGCGCCGAGAGCACGGCGGACCACAGGCTCAACATCGCCGGCGCCCAGCATCCACCGAAGGCAGCGCCAAGCACGGCGCCACGCGTGATCCTGGCGACGCGGCAGCCCGCCGCGCGGCCGGCAATCGACCTGGCGTTCGGGCGGCTGACGCTGTGCGCCGCCGGGCCCCGCCGGTCCGAGCACGCCGCGTTCCGGCGGGCGGCGCGGCGCGTGCACAACCGGCCGCCGGCGCCGGCGTCCGTCGCGTGGCGGCTGGCGGCCGACGAGGCGGGCGCGGCGCGGCAGGCCGAGGGCGCGCGCGCCAAGCTGCGGCGCGTGTCGCCGGCCGATGTCGACGGGGCACGTGACCGCGCCTCCACGCGCTACGTGCGCGGCGTGCGGCTGGAGGCCGAGGAGACGCAGCGGTTCCTGGCGGGCCTGGCGGCGCCAGCAGCTGCAGCGGCGCCGCCGGCGGGGCAGGAGATGGACGCGGCGGTGGGCGGCACGCTGGCGCATATTGCGTGTGTGCGGCGCGAGTTTGCACGTGCGCGCGCGGAGGAGACGCGGGCGGCGGCGGAGGCCGTGCGCAGGCGGGCGGAGGCGGAGGCCGGCCGGAGGAAGGCGGCCGCGGAGGCGAGCCGCAGGCAGGCGGAGGAGGCGGCCGAGTCGAGCCGCCAGCAGGCGGAGGCGAGCCGGCGGCAGGCGGCGGAGAAGGCGGCGGACAAGCGGGCGGCGGCGGCGCGGCGGCAGGCGAGGCACGTGTCGGCCGAGGGGCTGGCGTGGGCCGACGCGTACCGCGCGCAGTACGCGGCGCTGCAGGCGGGCGTGGCGGCGCGTGTGCGGCAGAGCGCGGCGCTGAGGGCGTACTGCTTCCGGCAGCGCGGCGTGATCACGCGTAGCGTCGGCCAGCTGAAGGACAGCATGGCGTTTGTGCGGCGCGTGGCGCAGACGGTCGGCGACGTGGTCGAGGAGGCCGGGCGCACGCACGGGGCGGACGCGCGGCTGTGGATGCTCAACCTGGCGGCCAAGGCGGTGGTGCGGCAGGCCGAGGCCGAGGTGGCCGTGGCGCCGCCGGCGGCGTACCCGCTGGCGGCGGCGGCCGTGCTGCTGGCCCAGCGCTTTGCCGAGCTGCCGGCGCTTCTGCTGGTCAGGCTGGTCAAGAAATGCCCCGTGTGCGTGCCGGCGTTCCCGCCGCGCGAGCCGGGCCAGCCGGCGGACGCGTACCGGCGCAGCATCGGCTACCGCGAGCAGGACGAGGGCGTGCTGGAGAGCGAGGCGCTGTACGCCGAGCGCATGGCCGGCATGGTGGCGCTGCTGGCGGCGCTGGCGCAGACGCCGGCGCTGGACGGCCGCGCCAACCCGGTGCCGCTGGCGCTGGCGTGGACGTGGCTGGCGCGCATGCTCAACCTGCCGCCGCGCGCCATCTCGCCGCTGCTGGTGCTGACCGTGCTGACCACGGCGGGCACCGCGCTGGCCGCGGCGTACGGCCGGCAGTTCGCCAAGCTCATGGACACGCTGGAGCGCGAGTGGATCCCCGGCATTGCCGCCGATGATCCGGCGGCGGTGGCGGCCAGATCTAATCTCGAAGGCTTTGTCGACGAGTACCGCCGCCTGGGCGTGCTGCGCGAGTGCGACGGCCGCGTGATCAAGCCGCAGTGATCGGGGAGAGGGCGAATCACACGCTTTTGCTACTGCTGTTTTCTCTTTTCTTGTCGGGCGGCTGGCGGCCATGCAATTGCCCGAAGCGCCTGGCCGGTCCAACGTTGTCTGCTGCGGTCGCAGACACATAAACCCGCCCGACGACCCCCCCCCCCCCACCCCGTCCGCTATTTATACGCGCGCAGACAACCGCGTTCACTGTCTAGATGCGCGCAGACGGCCGCTTCCACCAGCTGTATGCGCCCATGTGCCCAAGCTGCCTGGCATTTACTTATAAACGCAACGCCGCGTGCCTCTGGGAAACTGGAGCGTCCATTGCTGCATTTCCCACCTCTCTCTCTCTCTCTCT
This sequence comes from Coemansia erecta, assembly GCA_027574685.1. Taxonomy (NCBI): domain Eukaryota; kingdom Fungi; phylum Kickxellomycota; class Kickxellomycetes; order Kickxellales; family Kickxellaceae; genus Coemansia; species Coemansia erecta. Next base: position 6,129 of record JANBOJ010000047.1, on the reverse strand, counting down.
CTCTCCTCCCTTTTCCGTTATACCAATTAAATGCTCGTCTCGCTACTGCCCTGCCTGGCCCTGTCGCTAGCCGCCGCACAGACCGCCGTGTTTATGGATTCGCCTGCCGACTCTGCCGCCGCCTGCCCGGCGCACTTTACGCAGTGGACCAGCGAGCCGCACGCGCCCTACTCGCCGGGGCCCCTGCGGCTGCCGACCATGCGCCCGCCTGCGCACTGCCGCACCTTTGCCAGCCCGCTGATCGACCAGCTGATCGCCGACGTGTCCGGCCAGATCACCGATCCGGACATCCGCCAGCTGTTCTCCAACACAATGCCGAGCACGCTGGACACCGCCGTCGCCTGGCACACCGCCAACTCGAGCGCAGGAGACGCGCCCTACCCGTACACGTTCGTGATCACCGGCGACATCAACGCGCAGTGGACGCGCGACAGCACCAACCAGCTGCTGCCCCTGCTGCCCTACGTGGCCGCCGAGCACGGGCTGCAGGCGCTGGTCGCCGGGCTGGTGAACATGCAGGCCGAGCAGATGTCCGCATACCCCTTCGCCAACGCGTACAAGCCGCCGCGGCGCTCGCGCCTGACGCCCGGCGAGAACTCGTGGGCGAAGAGCGACCGCGTGGTGCCGGCGTTCGACGCCGCCAAGGTGTACGAGGCCAAGTTCGAGATCGACTCGATCGCCGCGTTCTTCAAGCTGTCCGCGGCGTACTGGCGCCAGACGGGCTCCGCCGAGATGCTCGACCTGAGCGTGTGGCGCGCGGCGGTGGGCAGCTGCCTCAAGCTGCTGGCCAGGCTGCAGATGCCGACGTATGGCGCGGAGGGGCGGCTGGGCGACCCGGTTGTGCGGTTTGCGCGCACCGCGGCGTCGGCCACCGAGACGTCGTTTGGCAACGGCCGCGGCAACCCCGTCAGGTACACCGGCATGGTGCGCTCGCTGTTCCGGCCCAGCGACGACGCCGTCATCCTGCCGTTCCTCGTGCCGGCCAACGCAATGCTGTCTGTCGAGCTTGTGCATCTTGCCGACATGCTCGACGCCCTGAACATAACCGACGCCGCACACACCGATTCCCTGGTCGCGCGCCGTCTGGCCGCCGAGATACGCCAGGGCATCCTGGACCACGCCGTGTACAGCCACCCGACCTACGGGTCCGTGTACGTCTACGAGACCGACGGCTACGGCAGCCAGCTCGTGATGGACGACGCCAACGTGCCCTCGCTGCTATCGCTGCCCTACCTGGGCTTTGTGCCGAAAGACGACCCGATCTACCGGAACACACGCCGTCTGGTGCTATCGACAGACAACCCCTGGTTCTTCAACGGATCGGATATCAGCGGCATTGGCAGCCCGCACACGGGCTTCCACCGCGTCTGGCCCATGTCCATTGCCGTCGCCGCGCTGACGTCGGACAATAAGCAGGAGATTGTCGAGGCTGTGGGCATGCTGGCACGCACTACGGCCGGGCTTGGTCTGATGCACGAGTCGGTTGACATGGATGACCCGACAAACTTTTCGCGCCCCTGGTTTGCCTGGTGCAACGGCGTGGTCAGCGAGCTTATCATTGAAACCGTGCGGCGCTTCCCGGGCGCTCTATAAATGGAAACGGTGCGTTTTCATGCCGAGCATTTACAACTGGAGCCATTGTGTCCTTTTGTCAAGCCACCCGAAATGAAAACCTATTTGCCAGCTCAACAGAAGCATCAAAACGGCATTTCTTTCTTTCCTTCTTTCCCTGTTAACTATCCATTGTTTGAATACACCAACTCATTAACCTCTCTCTCTCTCTCTCTTCCTAAAAATGCCACGTGCCTACAAAACAGCACGTAAGGATAGACCTGTTGCCGCCCGCCGCGCCGCCCACAAATCTGTGCCAAAGCGGTCTTCTGTACCCGAAGAATACAGGCTCAGAAGCAGCGAATGGATACCGGGCCACACTACGCTGGATTCTGATTTATCGATAGACACCATTCTGTGGATGAGAAGGCGCAATCTCAAACTGCCGCAAATTGAGAGTTTCGTCCGCACGGTAGATGCGCCACTCGAAAATAGCTCGGATCAATATATTCCTGCACCGCATCAGAATCCCGAGAGAAGCCCTGCCGTCATAAACCTGGAAACAGATACTGATCAAAGCCCAGAAGACTCTGAACCGCTTGGCTCATTTTGCTATTCCAACCGAGGCAATAGCAGCATCAGACCCAGGATGCAAATCGCAACGCGCGGCCTGAGAAATACAATCCATGATGACGGCTATGTGTCAACAGACAGCGAGAGCGATTTATTCAACCCACATAACCGACATGCTAAACAGACAAGTCATCGGGTTCTACATTCCGGCGAAGGAAATTCGTCTACTGGAAGCCGGATTAGTAGCATGCGCGCCACAACTATAACCCGGGTTTTCCCTTCAAACGCCAACCGGGTCAGAGGTGTGTCAACTCAGAAGCAACCACAAGCTGAAAGTGCATGCGATCTGGCACTCGGCATGCGCAAGGATATTGAACAGCTGAAAGAGTTTGTTACAACGCAGATTAGGCAACAGAGCCGCGACTTTAATACACTGGGGCGTGTGGTACTCGCTAGACTAGAGAAAAATGGATCAATCAATCTACAGCCACGTCAGCCTGCCCAAGACCAGACCGGGAGTTCAGCGACGCTATCAACGCAGCGCCTGATGAGCAGCAATGTCTCAACGATTCCTGATCTGTTTGCCGAGTTTACCACAGGACTTGCAGGGGGTCCTGCGGTTGAGAATCTTGAGCACGAGCATAGGAGTATGCGGCGCCGCAATGAGATTAATTCATGGCGCTACTACCGCAGCCTGGCTATTGTCAATAAGGTTCAGGCACTGGCGCATGCTCAAAATATCCCGATTGAAGATGCAGTGAATAAGATGGAGCAGTGGCGGCTTTTGAACAACGAGTCACTGAGCTGGGTCGTGGGTAATCTTCAGAATTTTAACGGTCTATAAAATAAATCATTAGTATCGCCTTTGGCATTGGTTAGATGCCGAGTATGCAATCTGCTTCTTCAACTATTTCAGTTTTGAATTTCCTTACAGCCTAAGAATTATATCTAGACTGCACTTGATTATTTACTAACATCCTGCTGACAGGTGATGACGTGCTTGTTTGCTAAAAAAAAACATGCTACCACACCCGCATTGCCCAAGGTTTATCTTACTCCTATGAACAAACTTGGGATTCAAGGATATTCTTCTGCAAATTATTATGCGTTCCAAGCCGCTACTTTTATTTAGTCTCCAGCAAGCACCCTTAAGCGAATATTTTATGTTCAACATAAATCTGCAAAGAATAGACATCAGTACAAAGCAACAATAGGCACATACCTCTTGCCTTTGCAGCCCAAACTCACAGACCCAACACTTTGCTTAACCACAGTATCGACTGGATCTGTCCGTTGATCTACCACCTCTAACAACATTTAATCGATATATGTGATGACGCTACTGTGTCTTGAAAACTTTTTGTTAAAAGTTACCCGTACCTCATGGTCGTTGACTATTGTTGTGCTTTGAGACTGTTTACTAGACAAAATATAACATTGCTGATGAATGTGACATTGTCTGACATTCACTTTTGTATCTAGAGAGTAACTGAATCGCACTATTGTTAACAATTTAAAGCTGGAACAATGTCGACCGCTCGTAATGTTTACATATTCTGTTGATAAAGAGGTATACTCCTGTTACAAGCTCGACCGAGGTTTTTGCTATATCTTTCTTTTTTCTTATTCATATTTTGCTCATTATTCTTTAATTATTTATCTTCTATCATCGTTATACATAGTGATGTCCTGTGACTGTGCACCGCTGTGGTCTATCAGAAACGAAACCAATCTCAAGATGCTGCGCGCCATGGGGCTGACATCTGCAACAATCGCCATGTACAAAAAACACATATCTATTTTTGAAGACTGGTGCATGGAGAACTATGTTGATGAGCCTGTCAATAAGCGCTCAATCGTGTCTGGAGCAAAAATGCGTGCCTATTTAGCTGCGTTGATCTCGAAAGACGCGTGGTTCAGGGGCAAATACCAAAAGACCAATTCTTCAGTTATAAAAGTTCAAATTGTGTCAAACACAATTATCTGGCTGTACCGTATACAACGTAAGGCAAATCTAAATGACAATCCGCATCCGGGAAAGCTTCGTAAGTACCTGCTAGACAGGTCACGCAAGAATGGCTTACGCCGCTGCTTTTTGGAGCCTATTGATGAGTCCAAAATCGACATTCTGGAGGAACAGATTAGCGAGGAATGTGTAGACGATATGACCGATATAAGCAACTTGGGCTTGGCAATCGATGGCGGGAATACAGTCGAGGCAGCACAAGAAACCGGGATGTCTAACTATCCCAACAACAACATCAATCCAGGGGATTGGGTTGAAGCGCATGGTCCCGAGAGACAAGCTGATAGCAACAACAATGTCCGGAATAACGGGTCGGCGCTTGCAAATCAGATAAAAAGGCTTGCTCAGCACCTCTGCCAGGATACAAAGTCTATTGGAAACATGCTTGGCGTGGTGCTTAGTCAGGCACTATGTTTACGTGGCAACAGCGTCTGCAGCGCCTCGCTAGGAAACATACAGTGCAGGACTGTTGAGATTAACGATATTGTGCATCCTGTATTAGGATTCTTTACAACAGATGCTGGTGGTGTTTCCGACCATGCGCAGGTCGAATTTACCGGGTGTATGCGCAACAGAGACCCGATGATCTGTCCGTTTTTTGCAATTGGGATGGCCATGTTTTGGCGCTTTCATATAATGCACGGGCCGTTTCCTGACCTTGCATCTTCACAAATAATGGATATGGTTAAGCTTATTCGCACCAACGAGCTATCTACACAGCCGTGCACACGCGATTCCATGCTCATACAACTTGCGGATGCAGTGCGCCGAGCCGGCTTGGATGAATCGGCATTTTCAAATATCTATTGTGAATCTGGACCGCTGATAGTGAAAATGGATGGCAACATGACAGCGACCTACAGTGCCGGGGCTGCCACACTTGCCTGGATGCAATTTGAGCCTATGAAAAGGTCCGCTGGCTTTCCGATAGTATCCAATGATTACTCTATTCCGCGCAGCCGCGAGATGCCTCCACCCGAGCTTTGCAACATGATGTTTCCCAATGTAAGCGTAGACCAGCAGGATTGCTGTCAGCTTGCACAAGGATTCGTTAAGCTGATTCTGACGCTAAAGTCAACATTTCTGCAGGATGCCGCTGTAGTCCAGGATGAGATACCTGAACATCCGATCTGGCAGCACAGTATTTTTAAGTCCGAGCTCTACCGCAACTTTAAACAGTAAGTATTTTCTGGGCAACACGAGCAAATGGCATGGGATTATCTTTATTAAATACAAACACGATCTCCTCTCTTTTTTTGTAGACGTGTACAGGTTGCTCTAGCACAAACCCAAACACCAAACGAAATCACGAACAACCCGGGGCTTGATATTCGCATAGATATTGAACAGTTAAGGGGATCCGTAACGGCGCAGATTTTCCAGCTGAGCCAAAACGTCGAGACACTGGAGCGGTCAATACTTGCTGAGCTAAAGAAACGCAATTTGACCCAACTACAGGCCTGTCAGCTTACCCAAGCAACTGCCACTACTAATGCACAAGATCAGATAGGAAGCTCAACTGCGCTGCCGCCACAGTACCATATGAGCAGAAATGTATCAACAATACCGGATCTGTTTGCTGAATTTACCACAGGACTTGAAGGAGGTCCGGCGGTCGAGCAGCTTGAGCGTGAGCATGGAAGCAACTGGCGTCGCAATGTAGTTGATTCATGGCTCTATTACCGCAGTCTTGCGATTGTCGACGAGGTCCCAGCACTGGCACTTGCTCTTAATACCTCGATCGAAGATGCGGTCGACATAATGGAGCAGTGGAGGCTCTCAAACAACGAGTCGTTGGACTGGGTCGTGCATAATCTCCAGAATTCAAGTAGTCTATAAACTATATTATTAGTATCGCCTTTAGTGTTGGATAGATATCACGGTTGTTAAAAGTCCAGGATAACTTGCAACAGGCGATGCGATTATTTGCCTGATCGACTCACAGATGCACAGACTCACAGAGCCGAGCCGCAGAGATC